>AYEL01089167.1:0-14668 GCA_000484575.1 Olivierus martensii | reverse complement strand
ATTTTTGTATATACATTAAACTTAAATTGTACTTTTACAAAAAAAAAAAATTTTAATTTATCAATAAGCTATACATTTTATAAAACAGCTATATATGTAAACACGCTAATATCCATGTTGTTAATTAAATATACTTCTAACATAGCCCTTGCAATTCTGTATGGCGAGTTAGATCTCTTATATGACATCACAAACCGTTGTAGCTGGCCCGGTAAGAAGTGTGTTCCAGATGGCCCTGACTAAGCCTGGTCCCAATAAATTTTCTAAGGATTAGACTCTGAATCGAACCTAGGTCTTCTACTGGAACGACGAAGTGTTTCCATAGGATCAATCTAGCCTATAATGGGGTCGAATAATCCACGACTTAGTAGAGGTTCTGACTGGACCGTTGTAGCTGGCCCGGTAAGAAGTGTGTTCCAGATGGCCCTGACTAAGCCTGGTCCCATGAATAAATTTTCTAAGGATTAGACTCTGAATCGAACCTAGGTCTTCAACTGGAACGACGAAGTGTTTCCATAGGATCAATCTAGCCTATTATGGGGTCGAATAATCCACGACTTAGTAGAGGTTCTGACTGAAAAGCAACATAAACAAGACAGAATTATTTTTTATTATTATTTATTTTTGTTGTTTATTAGTAGTAGTTTTAACTTGCAATGTATTTAGAGTGTTTTCAAACATTTTGATTTCATATTGAATAGTGAAAGAAAAATAACAAATTTTATATATGCTTTGAATATCATCTATATTTGCTTTTTTTTAAAATTATCGTTATAAAATCAACAATATCACATATATAGATTTATAAATATCAAAAGTTTATGTAATTATACAATTTAATTATAATTAATATCAATAATAAAAAAAAAACTGAAAATTCCATTTTTTCAGGTATTGCATTGATAAATATTTGAAATTTGTTTATACTATAGAATTAAACTAAAACCTATTCAGAAAAATTAAAGAAAAACAAACAAGGAATACATAATACAATATAAAATCTGTATTCTGCATAAACACATTTGTTCATCTCTTTGTGGAATCAGAGTTAAAGATAGATTTTCATATTTTCATAAAGCAGGTTTAAGAGATAAAGTATGTGCTTGTAATTAAAAGGGCAATTGGTATAAGTAGCATTTCCGCATAATTTGGTAGAATAGGTCAAGGAGAAAATATTTTTCGACCTAGAAAAATGTAAAATATTTGTGATAATTAAAAAGGAGTCAAGGAAAGCAAGATATAAAATGTGTTGCTATCCTGTTTGATATAAATTTACGTAATAGTGAGTATAACGCATCATTAATATATTTTTTACATCACTTTCCAGTTATTTGTTGAATACTATATCGCGATGCCATTTCAGCGCTACCAGGATCTATCCACACCAATAGTGGGATCAGCAAAGCCGATAAAAATATATTAAAATTAATATATTTTATAAATTTTTCATAATTGTATAAAATCAACAAGAATGTCATGTTGAATGTCATGAAAATCTATTAAATACATTATAGTTACAGTTTTAATCATATAATTTACAGAGAAACTTGGAAAAATTGGATCTCCGCCATTTTTAAATGGATGAATATATAGAATTAATCTTACTTATAATTCGACTTTAATAGCTTGACAACTATACTAAATTTATGAAACTCAATCAATTACATATAAAGTACAATACAACATATGAATTTTTATTAATATAAACACTAAAAATTCCCATTTGGGTAGGATCCTATTAATGTAGAACTAAATGAAATGTTTTGATATGCGAAAAGTCGAGTTTTATTTTCAGAATTTAAACTGTAAAAAAATAAGTCGAACTCTAGTTGAAATTTTTGATTCGGCTTTTTTCAGGAGGAAAAAAGAATCTAAACTTTTATGATATCGTAAATCGTATATCGTATTTAATAAAAGAAAGAAAGCCATAGAACTTTTGATACAGTAGAAACGCCTATAAGTATATAACAAATAGTATATAAAATGCATTTGAGAAATCTAAACGAAATAATATTTCCGGTTCAACATAAATAAATGAAGGAAAAAATCCCGCAAAAAGTCAGTTTTTTAGTTTTATATGTAAATCAAACTATCACAATTAAATCAGAAATGCATTTACACACTTCATTTTTATCTCTTTGTTTAAATGTGCTAAAGCTATATTACTTATACAACTTAACCGGATATGATTCAAAAACTTTAAGGTTGTTTCAATCGAAAAATTTCTAATAATAATCTAATTTTTTCTTAGGAATTAATATTAAGTGGCGCATAAAAAATTACTTATACTATTATATTGTTAAACAATCCTTTTTTCAAAATTTAAAAGAAAATAATACAGTAGACTGCTATTTAAAAACTGTAGTAAAGAATTCACATATTGTAATTTAATACAATAAATACAGAAAAATCAAAGTTCGTTGCCTTCATATATTTCAGATATCTATTTTTTGCAAATATTCACTGAAACTACATTATTTGTATCTAGAATTAAAAGTTTCTACAAAAAATTAATGCAGTACACTATATGGAATTATTTTATCTGGATACAATAGCTGAACTGTCTGCATTGATAATTGTTATTAGTTTGGTCTTATGACTAAGTTAGTTCAGAACAAACATAACAATATATAAAATTAAACCATTTTTCACATATGCTGATACAATGATTGTAAAATTTATTTTTAAATTTTTTATATTAATTATATTTCTAGATATATTTTGTAATAAATATAATAATACGGATAAATTCCATATAAAAATATTTTGCTCATTATAAAATTCTGCATATGAACAATAATAACATAAATTAATGTTGAACACGACAATTTAATTTTTATAATTCTTAATATAGTTTATTCTTATCTGGAACATTTTTATTCTAATCAAGAACGATTCTGTTCGTAAACGTTGGGATAAGAGAATACGTAGACTCTCATTGAAAACTGTCAGAATCTATTTACAATAAACATTTTTAAGTTATCATAATAAAGAGTTTTTTTTTATATAAAAGTAAACAGCTGAATTACATTCAGGACATACATAAGTAATGATTACTGGAAGAGTGCTAAATGACAAATTTGCCAATTGAGCATTCAACTAAATAAAATTTGCCGATAAGTAATTGATTTTCAATTACTTATCAGCAAATTTAATATATGATCGCTTCTTTTATATAAAAATATAAAAATTAAAAATTTTTTTTTTTTGTAATCAAGAAGAAAAAAATTTCAAAAAGACTCGTCGCATAATTCGTGATTTAATTAATTAAAAACATTTATTTTTAAATTGAAAAAAAAAAAATAGAAATGTAATATAGTGCTGTATAAATAAAAGATATATAATAAAATAAATGCAAAATTTCTTTGCCATATCTTAATGGCTATATCATTTAATTAAAATGAAGACTTTTCTCAGGAATCTTTATTGTTCGTCTTAATATCCTTATAAATTCAAATAGTAATTATTAAACTATGACAACTCCAATATGTTATTATTTATTGGAAACCGAAAATAATATTTTAATACAGTTATTAATCGCAATTTTATAAATATTTTGACATGTTAGACCACTACCGGAATTTTGGTGTTTTTAGATCTCGCGTGAAGAATTTTAGTGACCATT
Source organism: Olivierus martensii (assembly GCA_000484575.1). Classification (NCBI taxonomy): domain Eukaryota; kingdom Metazoa; phylum Arthropoda; class Arachnida; order Scorpiones; family Buthidae; genus Olivierus; species Olivierus martensii. The sequence continues at coordinate 11,043 of AYEL01089167.1, read as the reverse complement.
TATGCAAATTTTAGAGGGTTTAGCGATAGGAAGTGATATCTGTTGGTAATTAATAATTGCCAGTCACGTTATCAGTAAAGTCTTTGTCTTTCAAAATAAAAATTAATTCGGTTATTAATATTATTGATTGATATTGATTTTTTCTTGTATATTTCATTTTATAATCCATTCTCGGCTTATTTATTAAATTTTTTTGAATATTTAAAATTAATTTCTGAGTGAGTGTGTTTATGCACACTATGCCCCCGTAGACTCGTCACTAATTACATTTAATGTTTTTACGTAAACAGACTTTCTTTAAAATTGAGATACTAACATCATCTTGCTGATTCTTCCACTTTAGATATTGCGAATATCAAGAAACCATCGTTTACAAACTGAAAGAACATTTTTGTTTAAAATTCATGGATTTTTAGGGAAGCTAGTTGATCTAACTTAGATCACATAATGTAGTACGAATCAATATACTGTACTGTACAAGGCCGCCGAGAGGGGGTGACATCCAAGACTTTTGTCATGGGCCCGGCATCGAATAGGGCCTAACCTTCGATGCCGGAACCTTTTCGATTTTTGTCGGAAATTTCGATTATTACTGGAGCTTCTAATGGGAAACCCCGACATGTTAAATAACATGTCCAGTAGTTCGCAGTCCGCCGCCAGAGCGCACTGTCTCCCACCCAAAGCAGTCGTGCCAAAATAAATTATTTTATATATAACATGGTGTTTAATGTATCGAATTTTGAATTTATTGTACACTTTTTAAAATAAATGTTTAATGTTTTAAATGGCATTTTTATTAAACCAACCTAAAAACTTTTTTTATTGTACACTTTTTAAAATAAATGTTTAATGTTTTAAATGGCATTTTTATTAAACCAAAGGCCAAAGTGATGCAGTTTTTTAAGTGGGGCCCGGATCACAGACTTGTTGTGATCAGTACCAGGGACCCGAAAATTTCTCTCGGCGGCCCTGGTACTGTATAATAAATCTTCACTAATTCAAAATCTCTTTATAATAATTCAAATTGACTTTTTAGCCTGTTTATCTTATAAGATCATTTTGCATTTTGTGTGTGTCTCCATTAATGATTCTTTATTAAACCAATTGGTAGATTTTCGTGAAATCCATTAGAAATCCCAGTGCCAGATCCACAAGAGGGATCCCTTCAAGCATAATTTAAAAAAATATATTTCTTTTTAATGTATAAGCGTAAAATTGTCAGACAGCATCTAATGATTAAAGTATTGCATAAAGATAAATTTAATATAAATATACAATGTTCTTTTAATAGTATTTTATTTTTTTTAATTCCCAAAATATTTTTATAGAGCTATAGTCTATCTTTTAAAATAGTGAGACTTGAAAGATATATTTGAAAGTGTGTTAGATGCTATATTTTAATTCGTGATTAAGGATGCAATCGATACATCGATACTTTAACTCAATACTTCGATATTTTTGTATTCATTGCATTTATTTCGATATTTTCTGAATGTCGATACTTCTTCCTTGCTATTCTTGAGTATCGATAGAAATTTAACATTTGATAAAGAAATTTTTGTACTATATATGAAAACAGATATTATATTTGTTTAACTTTTTAATGGAAATGCTTATAGCGGCAAATAACGTAAAAATTAATTAAATTTGCAAAAGTTTTTGCTATTTGTCATTATTACAAATCTTTGCCAGTAGTTTAGCTTATTCTCTAATGTACTCAGCACTAGTAACATATAACTGATAGATTATTAGTTGAGTTCATTGTTTATATTAAAATATGAAAAAAAAACTATGCCCTTTTTTAAAATAAAATATAGTATACAGAATAACTTAGAGGGCAAAAAATTTTTAAGATTATCTTTGAATAATTATTTTTTCGTTGAATAAATTTTTCATTATTTGATTGTTGTTAATACCAACTAAATGAGAGAAATCCATAAACTATAAATGAATTTTTCAATCTTGATAAGCATTAGAAAATTCCGTTTATTGAACAGGATCAGTATATTTAATTATTAACTGTATAGTACTTAAATCAAAGTACAATACTATACAATTAATACTGGCCAAAAGTTTAAAAAAAATTTATATATTTTAGATTTTGTATAGAATGAAAAATCTACAATTATTTTTAATTACTATGTTTTAATATAAAATTATTTATATTTCACTATATTAGTTAATGATATTTTTCTGTAAAGGCTTTCATAAATTATATATTAAAAGAATGTTTAATTATTATTAAAAAAATATAATTTTTTAATTATAATTTACTTTTTTTAATTATTATTAAAAAAATATAAGCTTCTTCAATTAAATAAAAATTTTATGCTTTAAAATAAAGTTAAAGTATTTAGTTGTTTCCGCCTTAATGTACGAGCTCGTATATATGCATTAAATCAGATTTGTAGTAGTATATTAATATTAGACTGCTATTCATACATAATTCCTACTTTTAATAATTCATTTATATCTCTTCTTTCATATAAAAATACAGTATTGTTTTATATTGTAGACAATACGATAGATTTAAATGTTAATTTCATATGAAAATTGTGAAATTTTGGATATTTAAATCAGGCTCTATTGTATTAACTTAATGCAATTAGAGATAGAGTTGTTGAATAATAATTTTGTTATTTTGGTAATGAAAGTCTACCGAAAGGGATGAAATCTAAATGCACTGAGTCTCCTATTGTAATTCTCTGTTATAAAATTGAATTAACACCTATTATATCAAGATAGTTTTTAACATGTGAGTGTCTTCTAACTCGAGATCTTTTGTTTGCATAATATACAGTATCTTTAATAAATAAATTTCCACTAAATTGTTTTTAATCACTTCCATAATAAACTATTACTGTATTATTTTTGATGTAGTTCCTGTAATAATATGATACTTCTTAAAGAGACGATTATTTTATTGGTTTATTATCATTTTTTTGGATTTAAAATAAATTATTAATGTTTTAAATCATCATTTTGTTTATTCATTTAAAAATACCTTATTTTAAATTTTTTTGGTATCGATACTACAAGAATTGATATTTTCTGTTCAGATGCGGGATAGTATCGATTCTTCACGAAAGTGTATCGAATAGTATCAAGAATCGATACTTTTCAAAATTGTCGCATCCCTATCTGTGACTTCGATCATTTAAAATGACAAAATTCGAAGTTTTGAAGTACATTACAGTAGTTTCTCTAATAATTTCGATTATTTTGTCTTATTGATTTTGCTCAGGAGGTACTAATCTCATCCAATTACATTATTGACTTATAACCTGTAGTATATAATGTTTATTGTTAAAAAAATCACACTTTTTAGTTTTGTTTAAATTATTATACGATACTGTATTCAATTTTATTTAGAATGTAAATATTTTCATAAAATTTACTTTTTCATCACATATATAACATACATGTAAATAATTGTTTTTTTTCCTTTTAAGTTATATATTCTTATTATATAAAAGAACTATGTTTCTCTGTTATAAGGCAGTTATTAGAATTTTAATTAATTTTTCGTTAATTTAATAAAAATTTAAACAAGGACATAATGTATTGTTGTAAATAAGAAATTTTTTTTTTTTTTATCATTAGCCGGTTGCAATACTATTTATTAATTAGATAACATGTTTAATATTAGTCAGCACAAAACACAGTCTAAAAATATTTTAAGATATTGAGGAAAATTTAATAAGTTTTATTTAATTTTAAATAATGTTTGCAGTCGAGTGTTTGAAGGAAGAAAGTAAATAAAGCACAATTTAACATTCAGTTAAATTTAACTGAAATTTCTGAAAAGTATATTATTTCTTCTTGCTGCAAGTGCATAATAAATATATACTTGTACAATACGGTACTATCTAGGTTTGCTTTATTCTATAATCGTTACAAGTATGAGAATGGAATTTTCCTTATTAAAACATTTATTATTTTAATTGCGAATGAAAAATTTACATAACTAATTTACTTTTAAAAGCAAGAAAATTAAAACAGAAACATATAATACATCATTTTGGATTTTAGACATATTTTGGATATATCTTGTGATGCTGTGAAATCACAAACAGTTCAAGATATGAGTAGAATGAGATATAAAATAATATTCTGAATTTTAATAAAGTCTTTATTATTCTTACTCATAAACAAGACAGTATATAGAAAGCAATTCATTATAACAAAACTAGTAGTTCTGAAAAAACTAATTGCATATTTTCCGAATATGTCTTTATTTTGAAATGGTTAAAGATTTGGGATTAATATATGTGTCATTAAAATCGTCTTCAATGATATATGCTGAATGCCATAAAAATCTGCTAAATAGTTCCAAATTATAGAGAAATTTCAGAAAATTGAATTATCGCCATTTTGAAAAGAATAAATCTACAAAAAATTAAATTAAACTCATTTAAAATTTTTCATTAATATTCTGACCATTCTACTAAATTTTATAAATTTTCATCAAGTAGAAAAAACCTCTGAAGTTTTAATGTCTGCCATTTAAAAATGACAAACATTCAAACCTCAAAGTGCAGTTAAAGGATTAATTGAATGTTCTGAAAATCATATACAATGACATAAATACCCTGATAAATTTCACAAAATTCCAATTAATAGTTTATATTATGAGAGTTCTCAGAAGTTTGAATGCTCGCCATCTTTAAATTGTTATAGTTAAATTATACGGTGTGGTAAGATTATTTTTAATGGTATAGCATTACTAATAAGTTTCGTGAAAATCTTTTTAGTTTAAACATCTTTGGAAGAGAATACAGACAATAGACAAAAGGAAAATTTCATAAGCTTCAGAAATTAGGCAAAAAAACTAACCGAATAAAAAAATATTTAAGTTACTCTTAAAGGGAATTCAAAACATTTTTCGAAAACTTCGTTTATAAGAACAATAATGAGAATATCAAATAATCATTTTTTTTATAACTTTCAAATATACAGTATAATAAAAACTAATTTATTGGAAAATGCCCTGAAGGGGCAGAAAAAAGGGTGAATATACTCAAGGAAGTAGGTCTCAAACATTAAAAAGAAGTGTACAGGCATCCAAAAGAAGCGTGCGAGACTCAAAATCAATTTTTAAAGCTGAAATATACTTTTAACCTCTGAACTTGGAAAAAAATCTCTTCACCAAAAAAGTATATTCCATTAGTTAATACAACTCCAGCTACTAAGAAGCAACGAAAATAGGAACTTAATCATATTTTCCAATTTGGCCGCTTTTTGCCTTTACTTGCTCATCTGCAGAATATACATTTTTTGGTGAAGAGATTTTTTTCCAAGTTCACAGGTTAAAGTATACTTCAGAATCAAAAACTGATTTTAAGTACGTTTCTTTTTGATGCTTGTACACCTCTTTTCGATGCTTGTACATTTCTTTTCAATGTTTGAGACCTTCTTCCTTGAGTATATTCATTTTTTTTTTCTGCCCCTTCAGGGCATTTTCCAATAAACTAGTACATTAATTTTTGTTAGGCCAAAATTTCTTATTGAATAAACTTTACAATATGTCGGATTACTGTACGTATAAACTAACTCGCCGATTGTAGCAAATTCATGTTTACGTGGCCGAATACTCTTGATTCCACGTTTTCTCGTTCATTTAATAAATTTACTGGATTACTAGATTAACTACTGCTAGATTACTTTAAAATGAAAAAGAAAAAATTTCTTCTCAGGCGGAGTTGAACCGCCTGCCGCCCTACTTCATGAGGTCCTAAAAATCTCGATTTTTTTTTTAAATTTCGGCGACTTTGAATAAAATCCGTTCTAAAAAAGATATTTCAAAACAGAAAACAGGTCCTCCGAGATTTTTCAGTCCCACAACAATGTCAGAAAATTTCAGCAACTTTACGCAAAAATTGAAGATTCTATAGGTTATCTAACATATGAGAATATCGACATCTATTTTTCATTACAGTACGCTTACAGTACGAAGTATCTCGACGTATTATATACTAAATCGTTCGGCTCATAAGAAAAATCGACTGGTACCATCCACGTCAAAATCCAAGCAATATTGACCGATTTATTAAGTCCCGAATGTGCCGTTAATGCAAATTTTGCGGTTTTTGGCACTTTTCCAAGCCCCAGTGTGGTTTCGTGTACCAAGTTTTTTCGACATCCTAGACTCACCCCAGCGATCATTTTAAAAAAAGTTCGAGTAAATCGGCCTAATGGTTCCTGAGAAACACTACCGTCTGCACCTTCTCTAATGTTAAATGAAGGTATCAAGTACGCGTTACGATGATGATGATAAATCATAAGATTTAAAATGATTATAAAGGCTGATTGAAAATTTTCAATTAAAAAGAAGTTTCACGGAATAATAATGATGAATTATGAACTATCATAAGAAATCATTCTTGTAGAAGAGAAAAATAGAAAATAAATACCACAATATATCAAAAAAAAAAATTAAATTTTACAGTTTACAGTTGTATATATTTTTAAACGCGATTAAAATAAGTTCACTTGATAATTGGAAATTTAGGTCAAATTTATTCAGAAAAGAAATTTAATATTTATAGTATATACTAAGCAAAATGTTTTGCAGATGGTAAGTAACAAAAAAAGACTTTCTAATATCAATAATTTTAATATGGAATTTTTAAAGTTTCAGACTACACCATCTCGTAATGGGATTATTTGGAATATTCAAAATTGGTATATATAAACCTTGGATAAAAAAGAAAGAATAATCTAAAATTTTAATGTTCTGTAATGTTTTGTTGAGCTATTTTGTGCTGACAAATATATGAAGAGAAACGTTAATTGCATAAGAACATTATTAAAATTCTTTTAAATGACTATATAGTAATGTCATCCATATGAAACAAAAAGACAAATTTCAGATATTGGCATTTCAATGTTTTTAAAAATGCCATTTTATTGCAAAACCATTTTTCACTTTCAAAATTAATAGATATACAGTATATCACGGATAACAAAAATTGTTCCCTTAAAATTAAAATTGGTTCTGCGATGTTTGATCTTCAACATATTTTTAGATTATGAGATGAACAAATAGATAAAGTGAAATATAGTATATAATGACAATTTTTATAAATCAGTTAATTGATATTGATCCCCTGATCACACGTTAAATCGAAATCATTAGACTCCCGATTAACCGGGATATTAGCGAAATTAATTTCTCGGATAATCCACAAAATACTCGAAACGTCAGAATTATAGACAATATATTAGATTAATGCATAATTCCGTAGCGTTCTGATTTGGCCTAGCAACACTGCATTGCTGTTCATTTGTTTACCGTTTTTACATTGTCACTGTTTACTTTGGAGTGTTGTCTTGTGGAATACGAGCTGTCAGCGAGGTTGTTACAAACGATTGTTATTTCTTCGCTGTTGAAGATGGAGTGTCAGGTCGAGAAAAATGAACATTTCCGACATATTCTGCTGTACGAGTTTAACCGAGGTTCAAGTGCAGTAAATGCGGCTAGGAACATCTGTGAAGTGTACGGAACTTGGCTTGATGACTTCCTAAACTCAAAACCAACAGATTTCTACAGACGGGGATCCAAAAACTACCCCAACGTTGGCAGGAAGTTATTGACAATGACGGAGATTACATTGTTGAATAGTTGCTTGCTTGATTTGGTCAAATTTTTAACTGAATTTTAACTGAATTTCATAAATAAAACACTAAACAAACAAACTTAACAAACCTATATTTAAAACGCTAAGGAATTTTGAAAACCTAATATATTTAATATTAAAATATAAATAAATTACATACATAGATATATTCAAATGTTCTATTATTTATCGAAAAGAAAACGAATTAATTTGTTTATTTGCCACAAGAGATTACAGAAGTGCAATACTTGTCAATTTAATTTTGATCGCCAATTATCTAATATATAATAAATAAAAGAGCTTGAGGCGTTTAAAAATTTCTTAGATATCGATATTGGATTATCCGGGCATTAACCCCAGTTAACCCGTAACCCGGATAATCTAATCTTGGATAATCGGAAATTTACTGTAATGGGAATGGGTATCTTTTTGAAATTTGAAATTGATCAAAATCGGAGAATTATTATATTATGATCCGATTTCGATTATTTTTATGACATTTGGTCTTTTAGTAGGCTATGTCTCTATAATATACAGTATTTGTGAATTTCATTCAGATTGGGTAATATTTATGCCATATATTGCTCAAAATATGCGAACATATTTTATATTATTGTGTCAATAATATTGATACCATATCGATCAACTTAAACATGTTTGAATTTCCATATTAGAATGAATAATATTTATATGAGTTATCATTCTGACGAATGGAATATGAGCAAGACTATCAAATTCATATATCTTTTATTCCATTTTAGATAGATGGAATCAAAAATGGCTTAAAAATTATAATTTTCTTATTTTTTAATTATAACAAATTATTTAATATGATCTTTACTTTATTTCTTTTTACTTTTTTAAAAAATTTAACATAATAAGAACCAAAATAAAATTTTAACAATGAAATCTGTATAGAAGTGAATTATATTTTGAATTAGCAATAATTCATATATGAATTATTTAATCATTACAACTAATAGATCGCCACCATTTTTTAAATAATTTTATCATCAAAATTTTAATATTACAAAATTCTGTAAAGTCATTTTTATATCATTCACTATATATTTAAATTTTTTGTTTTTTGTATAAAAAATAATATGTGATAATTTTTATATCTGTCTTCTGGAAAATAGCCAAGAAGAAATATCGCAGTGTCTTCAATTTTTAAAGAGATCATCCCGTATTACACGAAGTTATATGTTTATTAAATTAGAAGTTTCTGTATATCATCATTACAAGGTTCCGAAAGTTTGAAATTAAATAAAAAACGATGGCTTTTATTGAAAATGCAATTATATATTTAAATTACCGAAATAAAATTTAAAAAATTTTCATTTTATACATATGAAAAATATTGGATTTTCTCCAAATAATTATTTTAAAATGCTTTCGTAATATTTTCAAAAAAGCATGAATTGACTCATATGTCAGTAGTAGGTGTCAACTCGAATCTCATTAAATGAGGTTTTCATGAAGTTTCCTAATTCCTACCAGAAACTTATCGAGGAAGTTAGATTTTGATTCATTCGATTATTCTAACAGTTATAAAAATGATTCTAAGCATTTGTATCTATAAATCCTCAAAAACAGGGGATATATTTAAAACCATTGATATGGCACTAGATTGAAAAGAAAAATGATGTAATAATCATGACGTAATAACGGAATTATGTTGCGTCACCATTGTGACGACATCCAATAATGAATGGCGTCACAATATTTAACAGTAAAATGATGACGACTGTAATGATTCATAATTACAATGATGCATACATAATTGTTGGTATTGTTGGTCATCGTTGGTCATAATTGTTGGTCATCGTGTATATGACGTAATACGAGAATATAATAAGAACCGTAATTATTATAATTGACAAATTAGTAATATATGCGTCATTAATTATTAGGAATGTTAATAATGCATTTTTAGTGTTATGTTACACTAAATCACACAATTTAAAAACTTAAAATTTTAAACAAATAAATAAATGCATTTTATTATCAATTTGTAATTGCATATCAAAGTACAATATTAAATAAACATTACATTCCAGTTAAATCTTATCAAATCAAAAAGTTATGATAAATATTATTCTTGGAAATTCTTTTAAAGTGAAAGTCATCAAATAAATTAGCGATGAATCGCCATTTAAATATAGTAATAAAGAACGAAAAATAGCCGTATTTCATTCAAATTTGTTTATGCTTATTCATTTTGTGGATAGAAATTGGCATAATTCCCATCAATCGTATATAATAATATATTTTTATCACGAGAATTGTCGTTATTCGTATTCATTGAACCGACAAAACAAAAGGAAAAAGTAAAACAAAGAGGAAATGAATAAATTAATATGACTCAATCACGATATATGACATCATAACCTTCCATTTTTGCGTGGGCAGCTTATCATTGCTAAGCGTGCTACGTTTATTTTTTACATGTTCTACATAAAAAAAACTATTGTTATTGAACATAAATGCTTTGTAACGCAACTAAAATAATCTAAATTATGGAAATGAGCTGTTTTATACGATTTGATTCTCATTATTGAAATCAATAAAAAAATTGTAGAAACACGACGAATTTTTTAGTTTATTGGTTTCGAATCACATTTTATAAAATTATTAATTTGACTTAGAATATTTATAATATTTCTTGTAAATACAAATTAATTCATTACACGGATTGTTTAATGAAAAAACAATCTAAGCAATTTTGTTAGCAGTCAATACATAATTTATTCATAATCTATTACAATGTAGTTTATGTTTTCCTATATTTTAATCGTTTTTAATAATTAATTTTCAATTTTATAAACTGTTGAAAAATTTTATATTTGATATCATTTATTGTTTATTAATTTATTACTATATCAATAGATAAATAATTCAGATATATTGATGCCAAAAATTAACTGTTTTCACTTCAAAGTATTTTTTGTTGTTTTAAATAATTTTTTTGATAATTCTTCAGTTCATGTTTAGTGTATATTATACAAACGAATTAAGAAGTTCATTCTATAGTTGTTAATCAAAATTTCGTAATTCTATATCTTCAGTAAAGAATAGATTAAATCAATATTAAATAAAATTATATCTCGTTCGTAAGCTACAACAAGAAAAATATAAATATTTAAAATATCTTAAAAGAAATATTTTGATTAATTAACTGAATTGGATGGATCGAAACTAAAAAAAAACTTTTTTATATGTGTTACAGGATAAACCCGAATTCAGGAAATACTAGAATTTTCTAGTCAAAACGAGAACGTCCTAACGCTGGTCGGACGTTCTAGTATTTCCTAGGCCGAATACGAAATGCCGAACATTTCTTATTCAAAGTCCGGAATTTCTAGTTTTTCCTAGTCGAAACCCAAAGTAGCAAACAGTTAAAAGAAAAGTGTTTATTTCTCAT
>AYEL01089166.1:0-62490 GCA_000484575.1 Olivierus martensii | reverse complement strand
TTATACTCTGGACACACTACACGTTATCGGCGGTTATCTGTAACTGCCGTCATCATACCGGCCTTTAGCCGGAAGAATACTGAACACATTGGTATTCCAAACGGCAGTTAAAAATAATGCATTGTGGGATAGTAAAGGAAAAGGGTGAATTATGGGATACTATACTACAATTGAATTGTGGGATATATTGTTGTTTGGATAAACTGTCAAATTTATTTTTTATTTCTTCTACTGATCTGTTGACACCAATGCTTTCGTTTCCCTTTCATCCCACGAAACCCTTTTCTTTTTGACTGCTTGTCTGAGTTGTCTCTGTAGTTTTCTCTTTGAGACGGAGATTGACGTCACAAACGGAGTTGTGGGAACTCCGTTACTGAAACGGTGTTCTGCGGCTGCGAAACGTCCGTTATCTGGACGGAAATCGGACACACTACAAATCCTAACTACCGTTAAGACAATAACGTCCGTTATCTCTGCTAGTGTGTCCGGGGTATAAGAAATACTAGAACGTCCGACAAGCGTTAGGACGTTCTCGTTTGACTAGGAAATTCTATTTCCTGAATTCGAGTTTGTCCTGTAACATATATAATTTTGTCTATTATTTAATATATTCTAATATTGTAGAAGAGAAGAAAACTTTTAAAATCAAAAATATAAATGAATTTATTAAATCTACTGTACATTAAAAATATTTATTTTTTTCTGACAGATTTTTTTCTCTACAGAATGCTGTAGCTGAAATTATAATTTCAGCTATTCTGTAGAAAAAAAAAATAACATTAATGAAAATACAGTTGACTCGCCTTTTTAAAAACCTTCAATTTACGAACTATTTAGTTGGTCTCAAAGGTCCCTAATGTTAATTAACGCCATTACGATTTATGAATTTCAGTACGAGTTCATAAAATCGAGAGTCCATTATAATGTCAAAATGTAAAGTAAACTTTCCTGAGGAGCGTTATTTATGATTTGTTAATCTGAAACTAAGAATACACACACTCTCTCTCAATATTGATTATTATATCTAACAATATTAGAAAGTCAGAATCAATAACAAGATTTAATATTCGATGTTCATTTATTTGTTAATAAAAAATAAGATTATCTACTGTAACGATCCAATTGGATCGAATATAGTAGTCAAATGTTATTGTTAATTAATGAATAAATGAACTGAAACTGAGTAAAAAAAAATCCTTTTTAGTTTACTTTTATTTTAGATGATGTCGTGAATAGTGCAATGAGTCTTTTTTATTCGTCCTTGAAATATGAACGCATTAGCAATAAAAAGAAAGCATCGCAGGTTCATTGTCTCGAATACAATAGAAGAAAATAAAATGCAATTATAGTAAAATGCAACTGGCACGTTAGTTTAATTAGCGATTAATTAAAAATCTAAGTTAATATTTTAAACAGAAAACATTTAAAAATTATATTGCTTCATGGACTGTCTTAATGAATGGAACAGGATTGTAAAATTAATTTTAATGAGGTAACTAATTCTATAAACCAAGTTGCTTGTAATATTAATAATTAGGTTCTTAACTACTCACTGAAATCGAGTTAAACATATACTATACTGTATTAGTACAATATATGTTTAGTTTTCGATGAGTAATTAGGAATTTTTTAATTATGTAGTAATATAAAATTATAATGAAGCGATTCGGTCTTAATAGTATAAACTCTTATAGATTTATAATAAATAACATACTGACTAGTTCGTTTGAACTCAACACGAACTAATCTTAATTATGTAGTAATATAAAATTATAATGAAGCGATTCGGTCTTAATAGTATAAACTCGTATATATTCATAATAAATAACATACTGACTAGTTCGTTTGAACTCAACACGAACTAGTCAGTATGTGTAATTTGTTTCGCATGAATTATTTATAGATAAATCAGAAATAAATATTGAAGGTTATTATTTTTCTTTGCCAAATAATGATGAGGATAAATGGCGTGCACTTATATTGATTTTCAATATACATAGCATACAACATGTAATAAAATGTTTCTCGGTTGCTGTACAAGTAAATAGTAATTCTTTTGTGAAAATGGACATTTCTGTTGGGATGTGTATCAATTCCTATTAACTCACGTTGTATCAATGTGCTGTAAAGTAATATACACAACATATTAATAGATAATAATGATTATATAGTATAATGCCGACAAAATTCGTCCTGATTGAGATTTATGGGCTGAAAAGATCGATATACAAGTAATATATTCGGAAATAGATGGATTAGTTTTATTTATTTGCTCATAATTTATACACAAAAGCATAGAACAGGTAAGTAATCCCATAGATTTCTGATGATAAAATCATAATAAAAAAGAAAAAATTAACTATTAATACAAAAAAATTCAAACTATAAATATTGTAATTATAAATTCAAATTAATAATAATAATAATATTCGAAGTTTACATTTTTTAAAATCAAATCAATTAAAGCATGTGAACTTTTAATCAATTATTAAATGTATATTAAATAATTAATTATTAAAATATCACCATAAAACTATCATCGTGTTTTATCGTGATATTACAATATTGCGAAAAAAAATATGGAAAAATAAAACGAAAAATCAAAGATTTTGACTATTATTTTTAAATAATTGTAAAAATATTTATCCGATTATATATTTCGATTTTTATGTGATAAGAGATCAGTCATAACGATGAAAAAAAAAATCTAAGTTGCGATTCATAATAAACCTTTTACAATAATTGATATTCTACAACTAATAGAGAGTATTACTATAAGCTATAAAAACAAATTTTGCAATAATTGCTATTCGTGCTAAAAACATTTCCTCTAATCTTTGAATTTTATGTCTGATAAGCATTGTTACTAAGGTTTGTGATTATTTATTCTGTGTGTGTCAAATTAGGCCTGAAACTCATGCCTGAAAGTATTTGATTTTACTTAATACATTACTGTATAATAAAGCTTCGTTTAGTTATTTGTAATCTCTATTTATATACCTGCTAGTGCTTTTCACCAGATATTTTAATATGCAATTGGGTTTCTTAGCCAACACCCAGTAACAGTAATCATGTTTAGTATTCTGATACTAAAGTGAACGAATATCAAACTATGTATCATAAATAAATTTATTCGCATATTTTCGGAAGTTTCAATTTGATCAAACTGACAAAACTCAAAATTGACAATAAATAACATTTGGAACACTATTTTGAAAATTTTATAATATGAAAATTGCATTCTACTATTTTATTTCGCTAATATTTTTCATTGATGAAAGACACAAAGATCATTGAGTTTCAGTTGTTCTTCGAATGGTTAACTAAGTAAAATAAATTATTTGTCAAATGTACTCACTTCAACACCAGGTTTTTTTTATTATTTACCTTCACATTGTTCAGAATCTAGTTTTTCAGTTGAATACATTATCATAAGTTATTCAAGGTCAATGCAAACGGCCTAACTTGTATATCAGATGGCCTTCAGGATTTACTCTTGATAAATTTAACTTGGCTCTGACATTAAAAATTTTATTTTATTAGAAGTATCGACATTTTTTTAATCCCACATTACCTATCATGATTTATATTTTCATTAAGATAACATAAATTTTAAGGCAACGCAAATTAAAAATATCTAATTAAAAACAATTCATACAATGATTTCATTTGATTTTCTTTTTATATGTTGTATAAAATTTAATTTATTTTAATGTACGCTTATTAATTTTCAAATTAGAATATTTGGTGCGGCAACAAAACTGAAAAAATTTAGTGCGTAGTACTTTCAAATGTAAGTCTTTAAAATGCATTTTAAATGCCTAGTACGACTTATTTTCACATCATCATCATGATAGAGCATGTTTATATTTAACTATATAATTAAATTCCGTATTATATGAATTTTATATGTTTTAATTGGTATTCAGTACAATCACAGTGATTTCATATAATAGAATTATAATTTATGATAAATTATGATAATTTATTGTTATTGTATTTACTTATTATGATTAATTATAATAAAAATTATAATTTATTATTATGTTAATCATAAGCAAGATAGTTGTTTATAAAACAACTTTATTCTGTAGAATCTCAACGATGGTTTTGATCTATTTCACTAATTAGAAATTATAATTCATTATAATTTTTTATTATAATAAATTTATATTTAATTAATTATGATAATAATTAAATCAAGTCAATTAAAATATATCATCTATTAATTAATCATAAGTCAATAATTAAAAAATGCAAAATAATTAATTATTAAAATATCACTGTTATCTTGTTTTATCGTAAAATTACAATATCGCGATAAAACAGGAAGAATAAAATCAAGAAAAACCATAAAAATTTTGGCTATTATTTTTAAATCGTAAATAAACAGGATAAATACTTTTTATCGGAAAAAGTATTTATCCGATTATAAATATCGGTTTTTATGAGATAAGAAGCAATCAGTCTCATAACGTTTCAAAAAGATATGATTAATTATCAATACAGAATATATTGTTAGATGTTTATATTCTACAATTAATAGGGAATATGCTATAATTACTTATAGTATACTTATAATTTATTTCATTTATATTACCATAATAAATTTATAATTAGTAAAATAGATCGAAACGATCGTTGCGATTCTAAGATTCATTATAATAATAAATTATAATCTAGTTCTTTTAATATTATTATAATGAATTCTAATTCTAATTACAATCATGAGAAATATATCAAAATGATTATTGCGATTCTATACATTGTTTAAAAACAACTATGCTAAAAAATAGTTATTTTTCTAAGATTCATTATAATAATAAATTATAATCTAGTTCTTTTAATATTATTATAATGAATTATAATTCTAATTACAATCATGAGAAATATATCAAAATGATTATTATTGCGATTGTATACATTGTTTAAAAAAAACTATGCTAAAAAATAGTTATTTTTATGCAGCATCTATTTTATAGAATTACAACAATCGATTTGCTCTATTTCTCTGTATTATAATTAGAATTAGAATTTATTATAATAATATTAAAATAAATAGATTATAATTTATTATTATAATGAACTAGCATACCCGTGCCCGGCGATGCTCTAAATTATAAACCCGTGCCTGGCGTTGCTCGGGCAGTTTCTCTTTCTCTTAAATTATAACCTGATGACCTTCAGGATTTTCTTCAATGTTTTCTGAAAATCTTTCCCGTATAGCTACATTTTTTATTTGAAATACCGGATGACCTTCAGGATTTTCTTCAATGTTTTCTGAAAATCTTTCCCGTATAGCTACATTTTTTTATTTGAAATATGTGTCTTTTCGAATGGTCACTTCTTTATCTTTCTTTCTCTATTAGAATTCTGTCGATTTGTTTGATCTTCTAATGTTTCATTTTCCCGAACTAAACGCATTCATTTAGCATCAGGAGTTAATTCACCTAGAGTTCTTTCTTTTTTGTGGTATTATGACATTTATACAACTATACGATAAACAAAAACATTATATCAAAACACGTGAAACAACAATTATAGTCTGGAACCAAGAACATCAAGAAATACGTGAATTAATCTCAAATACAGATTCTTCTTCATAATAAAAACTTACATGAAAAAAATAAAATAATCAGTGATTGGAAAAAAGATGATAGATTAAATAATAAATCAGTAGTAGCATAAATAATTCGATAATTTTTATAAAATTCTGTTGTTGTAAGTCAAATTGTTGCGTTGCTATGGCAATGACGGTTCGTTTCTCTACACGTGGTAATGATAGTGACAATCTTAGTGACAATCATCTCTGAATTTCCTGATGCCCCTTATCTTGCCTTATAATTGAACATACACGCACAGGTATTTAGATTTATATGTATAGATATTATATATATATATATGTATAGATGCTGCGAATAACACGTGGTCATTAAGCCTACATAAGTACCACGTGGTCACTAAGCCTAATCAAAGTTTAACTTAAGTTTTAGTTTTCTATAATCAATAGAAAATTATAGAAAGATTTAAAAAAACCTAATGTAAGCTATAATCAATAGAAAATTAGAAAAATATTTAAAAAAAATACCTTATCTTTTAATATGAAATCTGAAGTTCAATAATTTACCGAAATAATATACAGCACAATACTCGATATCCGCCATTAAAAGCAGTCTCATTGGGTTATAATGGTCACGTGCAATAATCACGTGTCCATTATGATCGCGGCAGCCTTTCTGTTGTTCTGTGAGAATATTGTTTTCTTCGATGTGTGCATATATTTTGTGGTGATAAGGTTAAAATTTTGTATAGTGTTGGTAAACATATAATTGGTCTGTATTGTGATGGGTTTCCAGTGTTTGTGCTCTTGGGTTTCATGAAAGTGATGTCGTGTGTAAGAAAGGAAGGTGTGTCTTTTGGTTCGTGAATGAGGTGTGTGAGATGTTTGGCCAGTAAGTCATGCAGACAGGTAAAATGTTTGTACCAAAGATTCTGGATGCCGTCTACACCAGGAGCTTTCCAGTTGTGAGTATATCTAATTGTGTTTGTGAATTCTTCAGTAGTAATGGTGGTATAGGGCATTATTGGTACATCTAATGTGCGTCTCTCCTCTTCTGTGATCCAGCTGGCTCTCTGGTTGTGTATAACTGGAACTGCCCACAGGGCAGACCAGAAGCTAGTGAGTGATTGTTGTGTTGGTATTTCTCTGTTTTGTGTTTCTTTAGGCTACTGAGTGTTTATATTTCTGTAGAATGTCTTTTCGTTGTTTGTGAATAGTATGTTGTCTAGTTTACGTGCTAGGCTGGTTTTGTATCGTTTCAAGCATTGTGATTTTGCTGCAACTTTCTGTTTTAGTGTGTCTATGTATTCTTTAGTGTGTGTGTGTTGTGGTTTTCATGGTGTATGTATGTGTTTTTAGTTTTCTGAAAATCTTTCTAATAGATTTCATGAGTGTTGCGGAAATGTTGTTTTTTGTGTATTGGGTGAGTCTACCTGAAACTCCATGCATATGTCTTTTGAAAATGAGTGTGTGATTTGTAACAGCTGTTGTAATTGTGTTTGAGTTGAGATGTACAGTTTAATATCATCCATGTAAAAAAGATGTGAGTGTGTATAGTGTGTTGCTCGGGTTTTGTCTAATGTTGTAGCCATAGTTCGATCTGTTCAGTTTGTTGGAGAGTGGATTTAGGTTCAATGTGTTCAGTTTGTTGGAGAGTGGATTTAGGGTGAGGCAGAACTCATCAGTTTGTTGGAGAGTGGATTTAGGGCGAGGCAGAACCAAAGTGGGCAGAGTTGGAGAGTGGATTTAGGGTGAGGTAGAACCAAAGTGGCTGAGGGGTCATCTAAGAGACCACGTCTAATGTGTATGGGTTCTGTGGCTACGTGATTGTTATTTATGGATGTGATGGTATTTCTCTGTTTTGTGTTTGTTTAGGCTCCTTAGTGTTTGTTTCTGTAGAATGTCTTTTCATTGTTTGTGAATAGTGTGTTGTCTAGTTTACGTGCTAGGCTGGTTTTGTATCGTTTCAGGCGTTGTGATTTTGCTGCAAGTTTCTATTTTAGTGTGTCTATGTATTCTTTAATGTGTGTGTTGTGGTTTTCATGGTGTGTATGTGTTTTTAGTTTAGTTTTCTGAAAATCTCTCTAATAGATTTCATGAGTTTTACAGATGTGTTGTTTTTTGTGTATTGGGTGAGTCTACCTAGTTCTGTTCTGACTTTATCTGTTTTTTGAGTCGTTTTTGCCAGGCAGGTTTTAAATGGTGTTTTGTGTTTGTGCCCATCTTATTTGGAAGTTTTTAAGACCTAGATGTGTAGTGACAGTGAGAGCAGCAGCATAAATAAATGTGTGTATTTCTACGAGTGTTGTTTCAGAATTAATAAGTTTTGTAGAATGTGTGTGTTCATGCAATGTAGTGTATTGTTCAACTGTTGTGAGTTGTGAAGTTTAGGGATTCATGGACGTTGTGTGGGATCCGACCTGTGAATTTGGTTGATGTTTCCTGGATTGTCATAAATAAGTGTGTGTAATTCCATGAATGTTGTTTCTGTATTAATAAGTTTAGGTAGAATATGTGTGTTCATGCAATGTGTAGTGTATTGTTCAACTGTTGTGAGTTGTTTAGGTGTGTAGTAACAGTGACAGCAGCAGCATAAATAAGTGTGTGTATTTCTATGAGTGTTGCTTCTGAATTAATAAGTTTTGGTAGATTGTGTGTGTTCATACAATGGAGTGTATTGTTCAACTGTTGTGAGTTGTGAAGTTTAGGGATGTATGGACATTGTGTGTGATCCACACCTGTGAATTTAGTTAATGTTTCCTCGAGTGTGTCAATGAGTTTATTTATTAGGTCTGCATCAGTGTTGTTGATGGGCTGCATGTTGGCATCAATGTATGTTATTCCGGTGTCTGTTCCACTTCAGTGTTCTATTGTGTGTGTGAATTGGTTTCATTTTGTGATATTTGTTGTGCTACCTGGGTTTTAATGCTTTCTAATGTACTGTGTGGTATGAGGTTTCTGTGCATGATGGTTCTTCTTTGATTTGTTATGCATTGTTCTGTAACTGTGATGTTTGGGTATGTGCTTGTGAATTTGTCAGAGTTCCCTTCTGTACCCTGTAATGTCAGTTTCTAATTTTGTTATTGTGTAGTATGTACGCATGATGAATTTGTTCATGTCAGTTGTCCATTTCATACATTGGCACGGTTTTCCAGCCTTGGTGGTCTCTGGCTGAGTTTCCAGGGAAACACTTTGGCTGGTTGGGTCTGATGTGGTGACCCGTTTCCTACTGTGGGTATGTGTATTGCAGTAGCCAAACTTGGGTTAGTGCTGCTTTCGCCACCAGTGGCCAAGGGAGACTGTAGTAAACTTTCCAAATGTGAACATCTGCTTAACTCACAAACGCGGACCTTGTTAGCCCGGGCGACGTCAGAGCCGGTGTGCTTTCGTTTTCTGCTTTGTAGCATTGCATACTAGAAAAACACCACCAAGGTGGGGGTACCTGCTAGCATTTAGTTGAGCATAGTGGAATAGCCTTCTAGCCCAGGGTGACCCTACAAGAAATAAAATTTCTGACTTGAATCACCTATTCCACCCACGTACACCCCTCCACCACTTTGAGGCAGCTTAGCAGGATTATTATTATTATTATTATTGTTGTTATCATTAAATTTGCATAAGATAGACAGATTTTAGGAGTTTATTTAAAAATGAAATAATCCTATTATACATATCAAATGAAATGTTCAATCAGTTTTATCTTGTTATACATATTTACATAAATTAAAATGAACTTAATAATTTACCAAATGAATTACAAAATCTAAAAGTATTTGAATAATTTATTGTTTAAAATTGAATAGTTTTAAAAATTTGAAGTTTTCCCTTATAATAAATCTTAATCTCTTATACAAAATAAAACCAAAAATTAAAAATCTAATTGCTCTCTTCGGTGTTTAGATAACTATTAAACAAATTCTAAGCACACAAATGCAGTCCAGTACTTTTTTAACATAACCATTTAATCTGAGTAACATCACCATCATCAGCTCTTACAAACACTTAATGGAATACAATAAAAAATGCTACAGTTCTAGAACTAAAAATGTAGCTTTAAGAATTAAATTTCAAAAATTTTTAAAATTTTTTAACTTAATTTTTAAAAAAATTAAGTTAAAATTTTTTAAAAAATTTTAACTTAATGTAGAATTTAAAAAAAAAAAAATTTAATCTTTGAACTTTAGTTAAAATTTTAAATATTTTCACATTTAATAATTCATTTCATTTTAAAGATTTAAGTAGTTTGTTCATGATGAATTCATAATTCATTTGAGACAATTTTCCTATTGATATGGATAATTTTTAATCTATATGGTAAAGATAACCAGCTGTTAAGTTTACATCAAATATCACAAAGTTTTCTAATTTGAGTTAAAAATTGAAAACAAAAATATGTTTTCAATTTTTAATCCAAACTAGTAAAAAAAAAGAGAGAGAGAGAATCTATTGAAAATATTCTAATATATTTGCTTGTTATATATCAATTTTGGTTCAAGTCTGTCAAGAAAAGTTGTTATAAGTGTTCTAGTATATGTAAAAGTGTTTTTAAATGAAAGTGTGCTGAAGATTGTCCTATATTGGCTGAAAATATTTTATGTAGATAAAAATATTGTTTCTGTTGTCAAGGGCTGATAATATTTGAGACTTTGTGATATTTGAATTTTTAACTTTATTTCTAAGTTGTAAATTGCTAGAATTTAAAATAGTTTACAAATAGTATCATATTTTAATTACTCATTAATTATTCATAAAAATTAATTTTATTAATTGCTATGAAAATTATTATTATAAAGTCAAAATTACCTGACAACATTTGTATGATTAAGTTCTTTCAGAAGGGCAATTTCTCTAATTGCAGTACTAGGGACACCTTCAGATTCACTGAAAAATAATATGCTAACTTTTAAAAGAATTTGAGAAAAATTATTTTAATTGATCAATATACAAATTCTCATGAATCAATGAATATAACTTATATCAAGCTGAATATGAACTTAAAAAAATTTAATTTATTTGTTTCTAAATATCTTATTAAATATATGTACTGGTGTCCAAAACATAAGGACAAAATTTATAAATTGCTAATCTTAGGAATTCAGCATTTTTTTCCTAGGAACAAGTTTTTTACCACAAATAAAAGTTATTTTCCTTGTCATTTGGTAGTATTTTTATTTTGAACAACTAAAAAAATAAATAAAATTTAATTTGGATTGAAATTTAGAATAATTGAGCAACCATGTAATTTGTATTGGACATTAACACTAGAAATGTCCCATATTGCCTTTTGAATGCACTAATAAGCATTATTTAATTAATATAAAATTTCAAAATTTTCAAATCATATTTTCATCAAAATGGCATAAAAAAATTACATTAGAATTTATAACCTTATTGTAAGTTTAATATCATCTTCATCATATCCACTTTAGTAAAATCATAGAGAGATTGAAAAAATTCATTAAAAAATATTATAAAATTTTATAATAATATTCCAAAATAATATACTTGTAAAATTCAAAATATGTCTAAATTGGTAAAATTAAAATATAGAAATAGATTTTACATATTGAACATCTTTCACTAGTTTTTAGCTTCCAAATCAAATCATTACAAGCCTCAAACCATGTATTATGTATTTCAAGTATTTATTTTATATAACCAAATTCACAAACTAAAAACTGCTTAATTATACTACATATAAAGTTTATTTCCACAAAGCACAATCAGCAGTTAAGCAAATCAGTCTTTTAATATAATCTAAAAAACAAATGTTTTTGGTATACATTATACCATCATCAGTTACAACACATATCAGATTGGAATGCATTTACGATACGGGATTCTAGAACGATAGAATATATTTTAAAATTTAATTTAGCCGAAAAACAAAGTAAAATAAAAATAAAAACTTTATGGGATGTGCCTGACAAAATACAATTTCTATGTCAGGTGAAAATACTAAAAATACCTAATAGACAGGCATTAAAATTAATAATGACGATTGGTCAGAGTTAATTAGCATGTCTCTGGACTGTATATTTCCATGCTTTGGTCATTTCATCTGCTTGACGAGAGTTTAATACGGCTTCTTTTTCACTAGCTTTTAAAATTTCTATTTTCTCCGTTACAGACAGATCTTTACAGTCCTGCACGTTCTTAATTATCTTTCCATCTTTCCACATTAAAACTTACGTCCCTTTCGTAGGCTCTCTGTGTTAGGGCTGTCACTAGGCTCCCTTTCATCACATTATCCTTATGCTCGGCCAGCCTGTCTTTGAAATTTCTACCTGTCGCACCTATGTATACTTCCTTCTTCCTCTCCTCTAAGTTGTTGACAAGTATCTTATATATCCCGGACTTTAATTCTGCACCTCACTTCTCTTTTTTATTATGTAGTATGTTATATAGTGTAGGCGATCTTCTGTACGTGCATTTTTTGTTTGTGACCTTTAGGGTGTCTCTTATTAGGGTAAGAGATCGGGTCTCCCTACCCTACAGACTACATGACTATAAAACAATAAGGGAAACCCTAAAGATTGCAGGCTTGACCCCAATGGATGTTTATGTCATATTCAAAATAATGTTTTACGAGGGCAGTAGAGAAAGTGGCATTTCTTATATCCCTTTGGTGTTCTTTCAGGCGAGTTGCAAGTGACCTTGTCGTACTGCCAACATATACTTCATTCCTGTTATTATCATTATTGTAAACCAGGATAATATATACACCCGCTCGTTCTGTAAATGCTAAAGGTGGCTTAATGTTCTTCAGGGTATGAAAAGTGGTGTTTAGATGTGTATAGGGTAAAGATTTATCATGTTTCCTTAAAACATTGCTTATAGGTCTCATTGCCGCATGGTACGGTACTGGGTGTAGATAAGAAATATCTGTTTGTTGTGAAGTGTGCAAAGAAGCATTATTTTTCTATGTATTATTGACTAGAGACTTATTAATATTGGACACAAACAATGCACCATGTACATTGGCTTGCCTAACTATAGTATTGTACTCATCCAATTTACTTAAGTTGTCCGAACAATGCGTGTTTATCCTCTGCAACAGAGAGCGGATGGCAGCCACTTTATATTTAAAAGGATCATTAGACCAGCGTGGAATAAACAACACCAGTGTGGTATGTGGGTTTCTTGTAGACAGAGGTATGGAAGCACTTATTATAAACACTAATGTTAACATCCAAAAAATGAGTATTGGCGGTGGACGGCTGCTCTAAATTTATGTCAAGCCCAAGGGAATCATCCCTGAAAAGGCCACTTTCTCTACTGCCCTCGTAAAACATTATTTTGAATATGACAAACATCCATTGGGGTCAAGCCTGTTTGATCAGGAAATACGATAAAGCAAAAGATATTAAAACAGCTGAAGCTATAGTCATTGCAGCATTTAAGAAGAAAACCTATGTAATCAATGATAATCAACCAGTCAATGTATAGGCATAATGGTGAATTTTAACGTATTACGTATGTATTCTATTCTAGACATTTAAATTGTTGTATATAGTTCTTATGTTCTAAGACGTATAACATTGTTTCTGAGTTGAAGATGGCTTAATAAAGTCGAAAGCGCTTCTCTCTTACGAATGTTTTTCCACTGTGAATTGGTGCTGAATTAGATTTATAATTTTATGATAAAAGTGGAAGTTTATCCATAGCCTATTATTAAAAATGCAAGCTTTTTAGTATACTTTCATATTAAAAAAATCCATAGAAATTGATCCATTAAAAGTTGCTATTATATATGTTGTTGAATATTTTTTCACTTTTTTAGCACTAGCTATATATACCTATTTCATAACCACCATGAATCAGATAAAAAGGGAATTTCAAATATAAACTTCCTAAACATAATCTTGCATATCTTTTTAAAAATATATCCATAAGGCTGAACTCACACATATCACAACAGAACCACACCACGACCACAAAATGATGGTTGCTTGTGGATGGTTGTGAATTATAATTGAAGAGTATGATCCCAAAAATGCGTTCAGTCCATTTTGATTATTTTTTTATTTCATGAAATAAAAAAAATGATCAAAATGGACTGAATGCGTTTTTGGGATCACACTCTTCAATTGCTGATCACAATTCTTCACAAAGCTTATGAATTATTGAAACTTGTTACTTTTCACCATATAACTTATTAATTATCCTTCTTAATAACTTTGTCAAATTCAATTCTTCAAAATGGACTGAATGCATTTTGGGATCACACTCTTCAATTATATTAATATGGAAATGCATAATCTAACTCAGACAGACCACTAAGTGAAGTTGGTTTCAACCACTGTTGCAACTTATTCCACAAAATTGTGGTCATTAGTGGTTAAGCGCAATCCACAGTGCGACATACTGACCACTAGCTGCTGACAGCATCAATCAACCGTTGGTAATGGACTGCACGTATATATGCGCAGTCCGTTACCGAATGCATATATAAGTGGTTTGCGAGTGGTTGATTTCGACCACAACACAATCACATGGTAACCATAAAATAATTGCAACTGTGCAATATATGAGAGTTCAGCCTAAGATTCAAGTAATAATAATTTAAAAGTAAGTAAGCAGTGGATAATGTCATAATGATAACAATTATGCATTATGTTGTCGATTGATGAAATTATGAGGCAAGCATTCTAGCATGATAATTATCATTGTATGAAAACATTGAATGCATAGAAAAAAAACTAACTAAATTAATGAAGAATACTTGTGTGTTTAATTTCACACTTAAAATAACAGCACTAACTGCAGTATAGTTAAAAACTCCTCTTTAATATTGTTTTTGTATTAAGGATTAAAAGTTTGTGGTCTTAGTGAAGTAATTCTGTATAAGGTAGCACTGATTGGAAGCAGGATGTAAACAAAGCTTGTTCTGAGAAAAATAGGGGGTTGCTATGGCAACGGGGTTCAGATCTCTGGTTTTGAAATGATTGTAAAGTGAAGTGTGCCTGAAGAGGGTGTAGATGCATCGAAAACGTTAGTACAAGGTTGATATTAAAGAGGAGTTTTTAACTATACTGCAGTTAGTGCTGTTATTTTAAGTGTGAAATTTAGAAAGTTTAAGCAGTTTGATAGTAAACATTAATCTGTTGTGTGTTTAAGTTCATTGTTCAAAGTTTTTTAATAACACACTTTTTAATATTTATATATAATTTCTCAAAGCATACAAAATGTACGAAATACAAATTAATAACAATTTCCATATTTTTAACAAAATATTTTTAGGTAATATATTTTATCTGGAAATCTTTAAATTGTTCTGATAAATAATTATAATAAATACGTAGTAATTACCTATCAATAAAACTACAGAAGCAATCAATCAATATAAAAAAATCAAAATTTAAAATAATTCCTCTTTTTTATTCAACTTTCAAAATAAATATAATTTTCATTTATCACTTGAATTCGTAGGAAACTATTATGAACAAATTATTAATAAATAAATTTCATTAAATTAATATACAGTCAATTCTCACTATTCATGACAGTTACGTTCTGTAAATTCTTCGCAAATACTGAATTAATGAATAATGAGCCATTGCACCTATGGAAATTATAGAGTTAGGTTCCTGCGAACCTTCCTTGCCAACATTTTCATACTTGGTTTATGTGTGTTTTTTAGTTTACAGACACCTTATTTAATAGCGAGTTTGTGCAATGGTATTTTCCATTATAAAAAGACCTTTATAACCTTACAGCTCCCATAATGTCCTAAGCATAATGTTAGCTTCCCGTTATAAGATTACATTATAAAATAAACCCTAACGAACAAAAGTTGTTTCATAAAAATCTATTCAGTCGTTCTCGTGTTATAAGTGCACAGTGCGCTCAGGCATTTCAGATTTATAATTATAATATATATAGATATAGATAATAGACTCAGCAACAATCATTTTGATCTATTTCATTAAAAATAGTATAGTTGTTTTTAAACAATATCTTGCATATATAATTTAATTTTTAATAATAATAATAATAATAATCCATTCTATTTAAAACTATCATATCGATATACTGTATCTTTAGTAGGAAAAGGTGGAACATTCAAAGGGTGCAAAATATTAAACTCATTCGTCTATAAAAGCTATAGTCATTTATAGGTTAATGTTATACCTGGAAACATCATTTTAAGAAATAACTTAAAATAAATATATTAAAGATTTTTTTTTTACCATCAGCTCAATCAATATATATTTTTTTCTTGTGCGATTTTACGTCGTTTTCTACTTTGTAGTTACTAAGCAGTGGGGCATTCCAGTTCCCACCACGAGAAGCCGACACTCTGATGGGATCAGCCGTCAGATGAAGGATGGAATTCAGTGGCCAGACCTGAACCCCTCCTGAAAAAATCTGGAGATGTGGGATTCGGGAATTGAACCCGGATCCTCCAGGATGGAAATATATGGCACGCTTCCACTACGACCATCCGGCCGACATTAAATCGATATTGTAAGTTAATGAAAAGCGTAATAAAGTAAAGATTGAAAAAACTAAATTCTTAACAAAAATATCATGGTCATGCATGAAAATATTAACACCAAGTCTTTTATCAAAAATCACTATTAAGCATGAAAAATATAAAATAATAACTTATATTACAAAACTAATCATTCGATTTCATCAAAACTAAACTTTCGATTAATCATTCATGTTGGCATAGCCAACATGAATAATTAATCGAAAGGATTACAATATATTCTGTATTTCATATAAACAATTTTTGAAATTTCTGTAATGTATTTCTTATAAGAGAGATTCAGAATATGTTCTTATCGATCAAACTTTCAGGTTATTATAAATCAAATTTTAGGAAAAATATTCTTATCTTATATTTCGAAAGGATTACAATATATTCTGTATTTCATATAAACAATTTTTGAAATTTCTGTAATATATTTCTTATAAGAGAGATTCAGAATATGTTCTTATCAATCAAACTTTCAGGTTATTATAAATCAAATTTTAGGAAAAATTTTCTTATCTTATATTTTTTATGATTGATTAGGAAACTTCTGTCGTTAACCTTTTCATTGCTTGATCAATGATGCTTTTGCTTTAAAAATATTGCTATTTTCTTTTAACTTTGTTAACTTAATAAACTTAAATAATATTTTATTTAACAAGCTTTGTTATATTTATGACATGCTTGCTTATTATTATTATTCTATAAGACAATTTTTCCATTAGTTTTATTTTTTATGTAAAGTATACTATATATTATCCATGATTTAATTTAGAATTCAAAAAATATAGAGTAAGGGTCTATCTCCAATATTTTTTAAAGTATTGAATCTAAATTTGTTTTTCTATATGACATTTCGAAGAAAGTAATCGATTTTATCTTCTCTTTAAAAAACATTGGTCAGCAAAGTTCGTTGCTCCGTATCTCACTATTTACTCATACAATATTAATAACATATCACAAATATAGAGTAAGGGTCTATCTCCAATATTTTTTAAAGTATTGAATCTAAATTTGTTTTAATGTTTGAATCTAAATTTGTTTTTCTATAAGACATTTCGAAGAAAGTAATCGATTTTATCTTCTCTTTAAAATACATTGGTCAGCAAAGTTCGTTGCTCCGTATCTCTCATACAATATTAATAACATATCACAAAATAAATTTCCTTGACATACCTTTTTATATTAAATATCTATATTAATGAAGCATTAGAGTTTGCGATACAGACTAATGAGAATGAATACAATTTGTACCTTGAACATGAAAAGTATTAAATGGCATTATTAAAATTCCTTTTAAAAATTAATGAATTTTCATTGCGTTGTCAATGAAATACAGCAAACATATACTTTTAATATCATTAAAACGTTAATTAATTTTAAAAAATCATTTAAATTTTCTTTATATCAGTCTAGCGAACTAGCATAGCAACAAATTCCAATATGTATCTTCACATTCTCTAGATCAAATTTAAATTTGATATTAGAAAATTTGAAAACAGTAAGAAATTATATAATTTTTTATTTATGTTTTTTTGAGTCTCCAGAATGAATTAATCAAATTCCCTTAAAAACCTATGGTAAATCGACCAGTTAACAAACAATTCGGATAACGAACATTGTCTTGGAATGGATTATGTTTGTTAACCGATCACCCACTGTATTTAAAAATTTTTAAAAGAAGATTTTATGCATTCTGTAGAACTCTGTGCATTCTTGTACTGTACATTGTAACTGACAAAGATTTTATATTAAATTGAAAGTGCTTCTAGTTTTGGTGTTTTTTATTGAGTCATTATAGCTATGAAAGCATTTACTGCCATAGTGCTGATAGTTTTTATGTTTGAGTCTCTTTGGCAGTGTAGTAGATTAGAATTATTTAACATTATTATGTTACGATATTTTTGCTTATTTATCATGGTGGATAAATTATACATTATTTATTAATATCTATATATATCAGTTTGCGATACAGACTAATGAGAATGAATACAATTTGTACCTTGAACATGAAAAGTATTAAATGGCATTATTAAAATTCCTTTTAAAAATTAATGAATTTTCATTGCGTTGTCAATGAAATACAGCAAACATATATTTTTAATATCATTAAAACGTTAATTAATTAAAAAAAAAATCATTTAAATTTTCTTTATATCAGTCGAGCGAACTAGCATAGCAACAAATTCCAATATGTATCTTCACATTCTCTAGATCAAATTTAAATTTGATATTAGTTCACATTGAAATTCTCTTATTAAAATTTAAACTTTGGCTCATAATGAATAATTCTTTTGCAATAATAAAAATTGGAGTTTACTCTCACTTAGTAAGATTGCTATTCAAAATTATTATTACTGTATTATTTTAATGTAGTTTCAAATTCAATTGGAATATTTTGAATGATATCAGAAAAGTTCTTTTAATTTCGATGGTTTCACGGTCGCAAAATCTTATGATAACTTCAAAATGAAAGTGCTTCAAGTTTACAGTTGGTTTAGCTTTCTTGCTATAGTAACCTAATTTATCAAAAAATGAATATCTTATGGACAATATATACATATTCACATTTATACGAGATGATGTCAATAATTTCTACAATTTTAAATTAAAACTATAAATTAATTTATTAAGAATTATTTATAAAAAACTGTTTCCTTCAAAATACATATTTAATCTCTAAATAACGTTTTCCACCATAGAAAAAATTTGCTGATAGAGCGTTTATAGCTATTTTTATCATTTAGAGCATTGATTGGAGCTTGTTTAATCAAACTATTAAATTTGCAAAACAATTGTCTATTGAATTTTTTCCTTTCATTTTTTTCTTTTTTTCTATTGAATAAATGTGAAACGATAGATACACCATGTTTTGCTAAGAATGGTTTAATAAGTACAGCATACAGTAATGATATTCAGTTGAATATATTTTGGCAGATTTTCTAGATAGTATTTTAAAATCAAATTTATAATATAGAACAGTTGTACAATATAAAAAAAAAATTAATACACTGTTTCCAGATATTTGGTTTGATGATAATCATAAAAACCTTTTTCAAATTACTTTAAATATTTTTTTAAATAAATAAGTTCCAGAAGTTATTGATCCCGCCTTGCAATTAAATCAATTATATAGACATACAGTGCTGTCACTAAACCAGTTGTAGAAATAAAACCCGGAAAATCACAAATTCTTGCGAGCTTGCTAACTGTTTTACTATATAAGTAAAATAAAAACAATAATAGATTCATCGAATTTTACATATAATTATTTAAAAATAGCCGATCGCAAACAGAAACCATGACTCCTTTCTCAACTTCGTGCAAGCATGTTAAACAATAAAAATATGTACTAAAATGGCATTATAATAGAATCGTGACTATTTTAAGTATTTCTTTATGATTAGTTGTAGATAATATTTTCGAATAAAAATAAACTGAACCGGTTAATAATGTGATAACATTGTAGACATGCAGTATATATGATTTCCATAAGAAATTTTCATAAAATGAATTGCTCGCAAAAAATTATGAATGTTGCATATCACGTTTTAGAAAAAGATAAATAATTTGCATTCCACTTAATTATCATTATCATAGATAATGATATATTATTTTATTATATATATATTACATTATCATAGATAAAAATATATTATTTATGCCTGTTAGAAAATGTTGAAGTCTGAGGCATAAATTGTTATTAGAATGCTATTCGTAGTCTTCTTTTAAATAAATGAGATTTAATTGAGTATTCGGTTCAAAATGCCGATATTTCCAAATGAACTTTATTCAGTTTTCTAATTTTACCATTCATAATTATTGTAGAAGTTAGCCTAATCGCAATATTTATTTTTATAAATAATGGTTAAATATTTAACACATAAAAATAATTAATTTTAAAATCTAATAAATTTTACAGATCATATTTATTAATAAATATTCAAATATAAAAAAAAAAATTGACTTATTCTGCCATCTGTTGACAAAATTATTATAAAATTTGTTTTATATTATAATGTATTATTTTATTTCGATTCAAATCATCGCAGATCTATCAAATTGTACTAATTTGTTTGGTAATATTTTTTATTCATTACGAAAAAATTTTTTAAATGATTTTGAGAAAAATTCTTTTAATTTTCAGTTAAAATTTTATTATTACATTGTGCGAGAAAACATGCTTTACGAAGTATTGGTATCAGCAAGAGCCGCTTCTAAATTCCAATAAACAACTTATTTTCTCGGAAAATGGGCATTTTTTTCTACACATAAGATTTATATATAGTAATTATATAAGTTAATACAGTATTACTATTATATTCTAAGTAATTATATTAAAATATGTCATGCAATAACAAAACTTTTGTTATATATTAGATCAGACAGAGTCTATTAAATCTAACATTGTGCTCTATAATAACATAATACATAAATCTGGACATTTAAACTTACTCAACATTGTTATTCCAAGCTTATCTCTATGATATTTATATTAAATACTGTATTGATGTTTTTCGATCTGCTATTTATTATATTCCAATTATTGCAGTTATCGATTATTATTACACAATCTTTATTACTGTTTAATGAAGCCATATTGCTAGATAACCCGTAATATTTATTTTTATCAAAAAAACAATTAAATTTATTTGGAAATATCGGCATGAATATTGAACTGAATACTCAACTATGAATAGCATTCCAATAATAATTTATGCTTCAGACTTCAATATTTACATAACAAGCAATCGATATGAAAATACAGTACTGTTACTATAATGCAGGATCCATAAATAAAAAAATTCAAAATATTGCTTAAAAATATGTGAATAGTTGTCCCACCTGAGATAAAGAGCATCGATATTTCTACAAATAATTAAAAGCTACATCGTTATAAAGAAAACCAACTGATATAAGAAAAGGCATTGTATATCCATCTCTCTGTCTGTGTAGGATGATTATTGGGATTCTATGTTAGCTATGTGGTCATAGGACGTCATTTTGCAAAGTTTGGTCTTGTAGTTCAAAATGAGTTGGAATGTATTGAACACACAGACATTTCTTTTTTAATAAATACATAGATACAGGAATACCTCGATTATCTCTGTTTCGATTATTGCGATTTCGATTTATCGCGGTTTATAATTTGATACCAAAATTCGAATTATTGCGTCGATTTATCGCGGTTTATAATTTGATACCAAAATTCGAATTATTGCGTTCCAAATTCGAATTATCGCGGCCTCGAGATGTAGCCCACTACATATGCAACCAAAATTACATTTACTTCGAGTCGCCACTCTTCTAGTAAGCTTCGTTTTTATCCGATAGTGCCTGCTCATCATTCACCAGTAACTATCCACCTCTACTCGAAGTACATGTGGATATTTATTTCTCTTTTTATTTACTCCTACAATGAATGCTAAAAGAAACAAGGATGATATTAAGATTACAGCTATCAAGAAGAAACTTAGAGTGATCAGTTTAGAAGATTACCACTTTCAACACATTTCTTTTTTATCTCTACATAAAATTTAATTAATATATTTGAAAAATCCTTGGTAATGATCACTCATTTTTGGGTATTTTTCGTGGTAACATTAACCGCGATAATCGAGGTATTCCTGTATAGATCTAAATTAAACACATAAATTTATTAATATAGTTTTATATCTTTTAAAAATTCTAAAAACTTTCTGTCCTATATAAATAACATCTATATTTAGTTTAGAACATTTTATATCAAAATTTTATTATTATAAATGCAATATATTTAATAAAACATAACAATAATAGAATATTTTTTCAATACGATACATCAAATTGGGCGGATTTACTCTGAAAATTTTAATATATTTATATTCAATCTTTAGTGACTACGTGAGCCCAAAATTCAGACATTAGTGCCGCGTCGCTTTTTAGAAAATATTCATACAGGCCACCCAACTTGACGTCAAGTTGGGCGGAACTACTATAAGTTATTGTTTATTTTAAAAATTTTATTTTCCATCGTTAATGCTACGTTAGTGCCGTAGATTGTCAAAGTTCCAATGTTAATGATGCAAATTACATATTTTATAAAAACTTTTTAAAAAATATTGTGTCACGTGATATCTTTCGCACGTAGAATATGATAGCTCACACGTAGTTTAATGATCAATTCGTATTTGTTAGCGTTTTCTAACTATCGCTGTATTTATTTCGAGCGATTTAAATCGTGATATTGATAGAATTTAATATTCTATTGGATTAAATGAAATTGACTGACTGTTATAACTTAAAGGAATGAGAAATATATATGCTAGTTTAATGATCAATTCGTATTTGTTAGCGTTTTCTAACTATCGCTGTATTTATTTCGAACGATTTAAATCGTGATATTGATAGAAGATAATATTCTATTGGATTAAATGAAACTGACTGACTGTTATAACTTAAAGGAATGAGAAATATATATACAGAGTTCTTTATTTCATTGGAAGCATTTAGAATTTAAACTGGCACAGCTTATATCAAAATTTTAAATAGTAAAGTGAAAAAGTTTAAACGAAATGAATAAAGATAAATTGGGGATTTTTATTTTAAGTTATTTATTGTTTAAATGCAAAAAATCACAAGAAAAGATTTTATTTTCCATAGGTTATATGATATTCTATTTTTTCGAATATGGAAGATAGAGAAACAGCTTTTGCCTTCAATCATAAAACTGGCCTGGCGACAATAAGAAAATATGAGATTTTGTATTATAATATGAAGTTGTTTGTGTTTTCATATTATATAATATAATATAATGTTTGCATTATTTGAGAAGTATACAGAAAGATAATTTTCATCACTGATATTAGTGTATCCTATATTATCTGAAGATTATAATTTCTGATTTCTTAGTATTAATTATTAAATTATTAACAAGACAGTAGTGATGAGTAACTGAAATCTTATGTTGTAAATGAGATAAGAGAAAAAGCAAGAAACATAATGCCATTTGTTAAAAGTGCTTTTGTTACTCGGAGAAGTACCAGCATTATAATATTTAAATAGGATATAAATATCATTGATGTATATAATAAATAGGTAAGAATTATTCTGAGGAAAGACTAGCCCCAATTAATGTTAAACAATGGTGAATAAGTAATATATTATTTTTAAAGAACGAAATCATGTAAACTGCTAAATATTTTTATAATTTAACATATTGAAATAATTTTAGAGTAAGAATAATTAAAGAAGAAATTACGAATATGACTGTACTGTACAACTGAACAGAAATCGTATTCCTGAAACTAGCAACTTCTGTGCAGTACTGTATCTTGGAACTTTGGCAATCTACGGCATTAATGTAGCACTAACAATGGGCAATAAAAAATTTTAAAATAAACAATGGCTTCTAGTAGTTCCACCCAACTTGACGTCAAGTTAGGTGGCCTACATGAACCTTTTTAAAAAGCGTAATTTCGCGGCACTAGCATCTAAATTTTTGGCTCACGTAGCACTAAAGATTGAATATAAATATATTAAAATTTTCAGAATAAATACGTCCAAAACTTGACTTACGTTTCTTCGATTTAAGTAAAAAATTCTATAATAGCCATATTAAATTTTACCGATCGGTTTGAAATAATAATTTTTTTTTTAATTTAATATATAATACTCTTCATTTTTTCTTTCAAAGTGATTTGTTTTGAGAGGACAACCATTTCAATAGTTAAGTAATATTGAAATTTTAATAAGAATTTTTGATATTTTTTCCCAATTAAAAAATAAATGCTCAAATTGTATTTTGTATATAATTTTATTATAATTTAAAAAATAAAATTTAAATTGATTAATATATATAAATGTATGCAATTTTAAATAAATCTTCAATTTTTCAGTTTTTTTCATTTCTGCCATTCATTAAGTTTAACTATCGATGAATTTAACTCTAAACGCGATGATATCATTCATACTCAAAACATCCTTGTTCATACTATTGTTTTGAAATGGTTTTGGAACGTAATTCTCATTTTTGTATTGGCTTTGGGTCTCATGTAACATAGTTTCACACAACATGATGTTTTTCAGGAACCTATCTATTGTGTTATAGGAGGGTACCTGTATTGTGCTCCAAATTCAAATTACCTTTGTTTGACATTGCTTATATGTTATTAATTTCTTTGGAATTGTATTATCTTAGTTTTAATTTTTTAAATTTTACTCAATAAAAAAATCAATTGAATGAATTGAGAAAAAGTGAAACAAAACTACATAGTACAATCTTGTATGATAATCTTTCTTTCTGTTTCTTATGTTATGAAAATGAATCAATGCGATTTCTCACTGTGACCAGCTTTGAGATTTATCGTGCAACTTCTTTATTGGATAATTTTGGAATCCATTATAGGATCTGTCAAAATGGTCACGAGATCGACCAGTAGGAGGTACCATATCATGGTGGGATCAATCATTTGGACCAAGAGCATCTAAATATGATTGGATATATGAGAGACAGAATCGAGCTTGATATTTAAGTGGAAGCATAATCTAACTTACTGGCCGTTACATTTTGATCTCTCTGTATGTTTGCTTCCATCCTGGAGAATCCGGGTTCAATTCTCGTGTCCCACAGTTCTAGATACTTCTGGAAGGATGTAGGCCCGGATTGTTGAACCCCATTCTCTATCTGACGGCTGACTCCACTAGATATGTGGGCGAGCAATGATAGGAATGTAAATACTCGGCCGCTTAGTATTCACAATAAAGAAAGCGCGTAAAATAAGCATAGAATAGGAAAAAGATCTCTCTATATGGGTTTCACTGTTTTCCACTCGATAAGTACTAATAACCGGGACATTCTACTGCTCGCAACACTTTCTGAACCCGAAATCACCTTCTGAAAAACTGGAGATGTGAAACCGGGGCATTGAACCTGATCCTCCAGGATGGAATTACAGCACGCTTCCACTGCGATTATCCGGCCGATTCGTTGCATATTAATCACGAATGATTAGTTTTGTTATAATTTGGCATACTAAATCAATATGACAAAGATTTAAATAATTTACTTGAAATTTAATGCCACCAAATGTACTCGAGAATGATGAATCAGGAAGAGAATGTCTATTGCAACATATCCCTCGTTGAGATCCGTAATGGTCTGGTGACATCAGTTAAAAGTCGGCCTAACCGGGCGTCTTTATTTAGTATGGCTAAATTTATTCGTTCAAGAATAGTTTTGATGTCGGAAAAATAAAAAATAGGACAAAAGATTTAATTCCTCTCTTTAAAATGGAAAGTTATTGCTCTTTCATTGCCGAACACGGGCTGCCCACACCTCTGATGGGATCAGCCATCAGATAGAGAATAGAATAGAATAGTTGGGCTCAAACTCTTCCTGAAAAAACTTTTGGAGATACTGTTCTTTCATTCTTGAAGATCTGGGATTGAACACAACCTCTAGAGTGGAAACACAGCATGCTTTCACTGGTATGCCGTTCTTCCAGAGTGGTTAAGTTAGATTAGGTAGGTTAGCCACCATATCTAAAAAGGGATATACTGTTTCTGGCGGCAGCCACTTATAGAGCCCATCACAGGCTTGCCAATACCATAATGGTGTCAACCGGATAGTTAAAGAATGGGGTTCAACGGGCCGGGCCCGGACCTCTCCTAAAAAACTGAGGTGTGGGACCTTAATTTGAACTCGGATCCTTCATGGTGATAAGCCACAGCCATGGTCTATAAATATATATATTTATAGACCATGCCATAGCCAAGGACGTTTTATAAAAGATTAGAAAACGTCCTTGGTCACATATAAGAAGGTCGGCCTAATAGCCGCATAGGCTATTCGGCCGACCTTCCAGAGTGGAATGCAATCATACTGTGCTTTCACAGCCATCCGGCCGACCGAAGAATGGAGGTTTTTTTGCATATTTTATGCCCCTTTCCAATTAGGAAGATTACTAAGGGGCAGGGCCAATTCCAATCACGGGCTGCACCCACACCAGTGGAGGGGGCCGGATGGTGAAGGACAGGGATCGCCGAGCCAAGCCCAGCACTCCGGAAAACCTTTTCAGGGGTTAACAAACCCGGGACGCGAACCCGGATCCTTCTGCGTGGCACGCCGACAGCGTTACTACTCGGCCATCCGGCCGCCGAAGAATGGAGGTTAGGTTAGTTTGATTAAGCCGCGATATCCTCATGGGATATTCTATATCTGGCGGCGGCCACTTATAGAGCCCACCACAGGCTGACGAAGAATGGAAGAAGATGAGCTGTTGTTTCCCAATTTCTCATAGAAATTTCCTATGGTAGATCTAAGGATAGATCAGTTCTCGTTGGCTGGATGGCAGTGGTAGAATTGTGTTGTGCTTCTTCCACCCTGAAGGATCCGGAGTCAATTCCCAGATTCCATACTTGCAGAGTTTTTCAAGAAGAGTCGGATCAGCAGGGCCGCCGTTACGCACAGGCCGAGCAGGCCTGTAGCGTCAAATTGACAAAGGCAGCAAAATGATGATTTTCATTTATTTTATTATTTTTTATTTTCATTTCATTTACTTTAATTATACCGGTACATTATCACGGCGTCTAGAGCAACCAATAAAAATGAAATGACATATGAAGAAGAGGCGCTTTTTGAATAAGGCGCGTGAATCGAGAGTGGAGTGACATCTTTTGTGGCACCATCTGTCATCCGCAGCGCTCGTTTATAGTACGTTCATACCTGTTAGATATCAGATGTAACTATGTAAAACATTAATTCATTTCCGGTCTTATTATTTCCATTTTTGGTTTTTTGGTTTATATATTTTTTCTTAAATTGAAAATTTGTACTTAGGTAAACCCGTCAATTTAAATAAAAGTCATTTATTTCATAACTACAAGCTGACAGGTGATATTTTTTTTCGCAGATGGCAGAATTTATAACCGTATCTAAACCAACGCTATTTTCTTACGTGAAATAAAGTATAGTAAAGGCGCCAAAAAATCGCCTGTAGCGCCGAAATGTCTAGCGGCGGCCCTGCGGATCAGGTTCATTAAATCCCATCCTTTATCTGAAGGCCGACCCCATCAGGAGTGTAGATTTCCCTAGTAACTACTAGAATAACCCTCACTTTTTCAAACTTCTTTTGTTAGAAAACAGGGAGAAAAACAAATAAAAGAAAAAAAAAAGATGGAAATAAACAGTACATAGTGCTGGTATGTAGGATAAAAAGAAAAAATAAGAAAAATTCATTAAATTAATTTATTAATGAACTCATATTAAGTTTTAATTCCTGAATATTGTTTTGGATTTTTATTTTACATAAATTACTATTAATTAAATATGAAAAAATAATAAAAAATATCAAAAATAAAAATATTAAGCGAACAAAATGATTTAAAATTTTCTTTTTCTTCAAAAATAAAAATTTTAAACTGCCTGGGTTCTAGGTTATATAAGTATTTATATCATAAAATAAA
This sequence comes from Olivierus martensii, assembly GCA_000484575.1. Lineage (NCBI taxonomy): Eukaryota > Metazoa > Arthropoda > Arachnida > Scorpiones > Buthidae > Olivierus > Olivierus martensii. Next base: position 35,002 of record AYEL01089166.1, on the reverse strand, counting down.
TTTATAATGGTGGTTTTACTTTATTGTTTCCATTAATTCTGGGCAAGGTTCTGGGATATATTGCTATCTAGGTTTCAATTTTGTCGATTGTCAGAATTTCAGATGAATTAAGTCCTTTATCATATTCTTATTTTTTTATTATACAAATTGTAATGATGGAGATTAAAAACAAAACTTATGTTTTGTATCGTTTTAAATGAACAGCTAGTGTTAAACACTGATCAACTGCGATATAATACAATAACTGAAAGAAAATACAATAAATGCTGATATTTGGGTCTCGCATATATAAAGCACCTATCCGACACAATGAGATACATGCACGCTTTGGAGTCGAGGCTACTCCAAATCACGTGATAGAACGAAAACATAGAAGATGGTTAATAGTTTTCTATAAGAAAAGGACTGTTGATTACGAATTCGATAATGGATGTTCCAATGAATTTAATAAATTTTGGAAATGTTGAAATTCTTAATTATACACTGAGAATATTAAATTTAATTGGCAAATCTGCAAAGCTTATTAATGAATGCAAAAAAGGAGCATCAATGTAGGTCTATAGGCATAAATTTGTCAGTAACGTTTGCTTTCGACAAGACGAAGAGGCTACTTTTTTTAATAGAAGCAAAAATGAAAGCAGAAATGAGAAAAAAGTCTAATTAGTAGGCCTATCTGTGATAATTTTTTCACAAATGAGGTGTCTAACAATTTTCGTATATATTTCATAATATTGCATTATTGATCTGTTAATTCATATTCGACAGATTTTTATATATTACAGTCGTATATATATAAATTATATATAAAAAAATGGGTAGATACATAGTATCTATCATATATCAGCATTTGATTAAAAAAATCATTTCTGATATCAGATGAAGTAATTACGAGCATATTCAAGTTGTATCGAAAACAATTTTTTTTTCCTGAAATGCTTGTTTATCTATTTATCAATTAGGGATATATACTATATATACTATTAATGCAGAATTATTTAGATTTCTATTAAAATTTTATAAAATTAAATTAATCTTTCTTTATACTTATATGTTAAATACAAAAATGTATTATATAGTAAAAAACATAATACAGCGTACTATAAATAGCTATTCCTTTAGTTTTGATACTCCGCCATCCGTTATAACAAATATGAGGTCATTCGAAAGGTCATGAAGAGACGAACGAAAGAATATATAGATTTCTCTACGATAATGAGGATTGGAAATACAACAATGGCTTATACGTTTAAAATAAATATAATCTTTTTATCAAAACTAAGAAAATTCTCACTATATGTGAAAAAGAATAATATACACTATATCATACTTCTTCAATAATATAACTTTTTAGAGTTTTCTCGAAGATTTCTTAACGTAATCCGTGTTCCAAGATTCATTCAATATCTTCTTCAGTAGGATGATATCAGTATGGCCAGACATGATAATAGTTATATACAGTAACTGTTGTCAACTTTTCTAATTTAAGTTTGATAATCTTAACATTTTAAATCATTTCCGACAAAAGATAGATAAAAAATTCCTTCATTTGCATTTTATATAAAAAATCAACATTATATTGATTTTTAAAATAAAAATACCGTATTTCATTACTGAAATTTTTATATTTGAATAATGTATTATTTTTAAACAAATAATCAAAATTAAAAGTTTTTAAATGTTGTTTTTATCTTTGAAAATATTAAGAGAAAATATTTCAACAGCAACAGAAAAACTTGATTGAAATTAATATCAATCCAGTTTTTCTGTTTTATTCTGAAATTAATTAATATCAAATCTAAAAAAAAAAAGAAATTACAGATCATTTTTATCTTTAATTTTTTACATCAAGTTTTCTTATAGAAAAAATATATATTTATAAAAGATATTTTATATTTTTATAATGATTTATTCAAATAATAATTTTCTAACTTGCTAATTTTTAATAATAGATGGCAGCACAACACTTTTGTTTTATGTATTCAGTACTCCATTTAGAAAATAAGGAAACCTGCTTATCTTGCGTTTATCTTATCAAAAAACATTTTTATACGACTCTTCATCTGAAAAAATATCTTTTATAAGTAATGTTTTGATAAAATATTTGCCATACAATCTTCAGTTGTTCTGATCAATTCAAGATATTATTGTATTGGAATCATTTAATACTGCATTCTAATTAATCAACAACCATATAGATTAATTTAAAAATTCTTAGTTAATGTTTTAAATATCAAAATTCATGCTGTGTAAGCAGATAATTTCTCAAAAGGATTATGATCATGATCATTATCTCAGTCTGTTTCAGACACATAGCACAGATTAAAATTTCAGAATTGCTATGATAATTTCGTTCATCATCATCATTATTTATTTATAAAATATACAATTATAAACAGGAAAAAATAAATAGGGGAAAAATAGGGAATTTCGTTATCTTTTTACAAAATAGCTGTATAGGGTAAGTCCGGGAGAGATGGACCCCCTTTTTAAGAGTTGCTGTATTTTTGTTACTTATATATATAGCAATACCAATTTAAAAAATGGCTATAGGATATTCTGGCGACGTATACTAACAGCTAATAATAAATAAATACATTATTTACATATTTACATACAAAATTTACATATTAATGATAATTTTACATTTATATTATTATTAGCTGTTAGTATACGTTGCCAACAATAGACATATAAGCAAATATGTTAATGTTTTTAAAATATTATATAGGTGGTCCATCTATCTCGGACTTACTCTATATTTATTATTATATTTTAATATTTCTTAATTTTTTTAATAAATTTTATAAAAACAAAACCAGTAAAAAGGCCGAAAATGATCTCTCTGTCTTGCTATCCTATACTAACTATTTACAGATAAATAAACATCCGCCGTTAGAAAAAATAAATAAATATAATTATTATTTATTAACCAATAATAATGATCTATTAGAATATATAAAAATTTATTTTAAAAATCTAAACTAAACTTAAACTTAGATAGGTTAATGATATACAGAAATGTTTAAGAAAACTGTTATAGCCGAATTATTTCAATGGATAATAAATTCTATCCACTTGATCTTCGGATATAATTTAGAGTGAAATGTCAAGTACAGTAAGCGTATAATTTAAACTGTCACAAAATATAATATTTATTTTCATGATACCGACATAAACCATTGATTTATTAAAAAATATTTCAAAATAAAATAAATATATTAATTATTAGTCAATTTTTATTTTATTTTTATTTTAACATTAAACTTCCTTTTACTTATTATACATTACGATAAATATCGACTAGCAAAATAAGAACGATTACTCGAATCAGATAGCGATAATGATTTTTAAATTCCCATCTCCATTTCGATAAAAACATCCAGATAATCGATTATAAACGATTAGGTCTAATACATGTCCCTGTTGGGATAAAAGATTACACGATCTTTCGTTTACTTTAATTCAACATATTTTCTTAGAATTCTTAGAGTTCTTTTGTAAATGAGATTAAGTTTTGACTGAGTGTATTAAAAAATATAAAATTTGCTTTCATGTAAGATTAACATTGTTTGGTTTATAAACTGTGTGAAGCGTAAAAATATAATTTTATAAGTTTCTTTAATTAAATTTTTTTCCTTACTTTTCTGTAAATTCCCATAAATAACATACGACATTATCCTTCTAATATATACGACCTTATTCTCAAGCCACACCTTCTACGACATTTTATTCCATCTGAACCAATCAGATACGTCGTATATCAATAGATTTACTTGTCAGAACATTCCAGCATTCGTATCTGTCTTCTCTTACGCTCCTCCCTTTCTAATCGTTAAAAGCGAACTTTATGCTTTCATGCATATCTATTTTAATGCACATTGTTCAATCTAATGGAGAAATAACTGAAATGATGACTTTTGATATAAAAATTTTATTTATTTTTATAGTTTATATTCGATCTAAATAAACACATTTATTTAAAAACTCTTAAATATTCTGTAAAAATTTTTACGGTATTTACATTTCTACCATTACCCGATCGATTTAATATTATTTTTCTGTTATTTTTTAAATTAATGAAGTAAAATTTTAATATATCGCTAAATATCTTTAATTATAAGTTAAATTAATAAATTTTGAGTTTTTACACAACAAAAATTAATACATAAAATATATTAAAATTTCGAGCCTTTTCGGAAAAAATAACATAAACGTGATTAAAATAAATAATTAAATATTGATTAATATGCTTTATATGTTAAAGATCTTCCGTTTAGACATGTTTATATAAAACTTATATATATGATATTTATCAAAATTAAAGCATTATATCATTTTACAAACTATTTTAGATCAAAATGGCGGTTGGAGTATTGATCTTCTTTCTCGTTTAAGTAAGAGAAAGATTACTTTCTTAAACATGAAATAAACTTTAAATTTTAAATATATTTATATACATATACATATGTTAACATAAAATAAATCTTCTATTGATTGAATAATAAGTATAGACTATACTATATTAAATTTAAATTTTAAAATTTTGAGATAATTATATACTTCGTCAACGAGTTTAATGGTAATTAATTCGGTACAAGATTATAAAATATGCTTTATAAAATGGATCATTATTTTTTGGTTAACAAATAAAAATTTAAAGATAGTTTTAAAGAAAATTTTCCTTTACTTAAATTTTAATAATCATTTTTTTTTTTTTTTTTTTTTTTTTTTTTTTTTTTTTTTTTTGCTGAACCGCTCTTCCGTTTTTTAGGAAATGAAAGGGTGAACTAAACGTTCAGCAAAAAGAATAATGAAAAAAATTTATCGATATCTGTGGTGAAAGTTTCTATAAATAGAATGATCCTTTGACGTTATCAATTTGATGTAATACAGAAACTAATGTAATTTCATGTTACGGATAATGAAAATTGCAATACTTTGATTATAAGTTACAAATTCGAATTTTACATATCGTTTAGTTTTATAATTCAATGTTCTTGAATAAATTTTTTTAATGATTTATTATTTTTTATACATAATATCGTAATTTATTTTTAAATTATTGTATTTTGAGTATAAATTATTTAAAATTTAATAACTTATAAATTCATTTTGGTTGACTAATATTATTTTAAACTGGAAAAATAACGAGATTTGCTACTATAGAGGATTAAATAAATTAAATATTTTCTTGGTAATAATTTAATTAAATTGCTAAACTCCCTAGGTACAGTATTTAATCCCGAAACATTTTAAAACTGAAATCCTGGATTGAATATATTAATATCTAGAATTGCGTATTTATTTGCATCGTTTTGATATTAACTTATTGGGGATTTCCATTTTATTGTTTTAGCATACGCACCATTAATAGGAAGGACGTATCTCGTTTTGATATTAACTTATTGGGGATTTCCATTTTATTGTTTTAGCATACGCACCATTACTAGGAAGGACGTATTTTGATGCTTTTGCTAGTTGATATTTGTTAACTTTATAAATGAAATGAAAAATAAAAAATTTAGATACTGTTTTTTTATTAACATTTTAATAACTTATCAAAAGTTTCAGCATAAAAAGTTAGTTTTTCAAATATTAATAAATTAACATTTTCTTTATTTTTCATTGTATAAATTGTGTGCATATTGTATTTTTTCTTTCAGTTTTCTATTAAATTGATGAATTTTTATTGGTATTTAAAAAACAATTCTTTTTAAGTATATGCAGAATAACTTTCTTAAAAATCATATTGATTCCGATGATTTTATACTTTTTATATTTGTTCATCTACAGCTTAAACAGCTGTACATGAACAAATATAAAAATTTAGTTAATGGCATTTTATATTAATCAATAAATCAATTACTTTTCTTCTAAACTATCATATAAATTTAGTATATTTTTTCCTTAACCATACTTCTTTAGGTCAACGAAATAAATTTAATTCATATTTTATTCCTTAATTTTTAGTTGGAAATGATTTTGGGAGAATTATTTTTGCATTTTTAACTTATGTAAGTTATTGATTTTTTTTAATTATGTAAATAAAGAATATCTTTGTTTTGTTGAATTTCACTGATTTAGAAAAATTTCTGTATTCCTTAAACTTCTTTACAAAGAAACTTCAGCTTAAGTATTACTTATCAAAATCAATTGAAGTGTGCAATTCAAGATGTCTCCAGTGCTACACTTTCTTTACTTTTGTGCGTATTAATACTCTTATTCAGATATCTTTATTTTAAGTGCAATCCCACCAAAAAATAAAATTTAAGTAGCTTCATTAGAGAAATGTTCGCACATAATAATATAATGTAACTGTAATTTGGTGTAGATGCAAACAATGGAAAAACCCTTACCTTCTCCTGACGTCAACTCCTATGCAACATGCATCCCACGTGAAATCAAAATTTTATCATTTCCGACCTATATTGTCGTGACGTAACAGCCGAGAATTTTGCCATTGGTAGAAAGCGAGCGACCAATCAGCAACTACATTAGAGAAGGAGTGGACGAAACTCACCGATCTGAGAGGACCCTTTCTTAAATACCGCCTACATTATCGTGAGTGGGGGCGTAATCTCCGTGCTGACTTTAGACGGCTCCATTTCTGTAAGACCGTCACACAGCACAACAGCCAACATCCCCAAGACACTATGCAGACCGGAGACAAGAAAGGAAGCCAGAAAGATATAGGAACACTTGTATATACAGGTAATTAATACTAATGATAAATTATCAACTTTGCATGAAAAATAATCTCAAAATTAAATTCATTTTTTAAAATTTAAAAAAACACACGAAATACATAAGTACATTTATTAATAACTATGACATGTTTTATTTCTTTTCTCTCATATTTACAGATTAATCTATCTCTTAAACGTAAAAGAAATTTAAAAATCCAATTTTATATTAAATTTATCTGTATTTTATTATTTTTTCTACTCATATTATTCATAACTAATTGACCAATTATTCTTGAATATTATTCAAGAAGTTTTTGTAAGCTAAATCGACCCTAAAGAGCTTATAAATGGAGCTAGTACTTAAATAGTCTTCTGGGATTTCTTGAATGTTCTTGTGGTAGAAATCGGGAGTATCCTCTTGATAATTTCCACTGATGGAATTCTTTCTTTATTTTGTTTCCGTTTTAGAAGATTCTAAATACAAAATCGAGAATTTAATGATAAAATCAGTATCCATCTTTTTTAACGTTTCTTATTAAATTTTTGAACATAATCACAGTATTATTCGCATTAAAACCGTTCATATCAGCATAAATACTGTTAATACGAAGTATAATACTATTATTTATTAAGAAAACAATCGGATTATTGAAATTCTTTTCTGTACGGAAGCAAATCCTTTCACAATGTTACTTAACATTTACCTGTAAATCGTGCTTCACCTTATAACAAACCGATCGTGCAGCAAAGCTCCTTTGTCACGTTAAATGCAATTTTCTTCAAAATAAATACCGTGGAGAAAGAATTATTATATGCATTATATACGTTAAATAATCCTCATTTAAATTACGAAGACGGTGAAAGTTTCTATTATGCAGATGTTCTTTATATTACATTTTTTCGTTTAAAAAACCAATTTAAAATACGATTAAAATAATGTTTATAAAAAAATAATGAAAATTGAAGCATGATAAATGATGTTGGTCGAATATCTGCAATGCAGTCATTCAAGATTTTGGGGAGTTTGCGCAATACTCTTGACGACCATTCTAAACTATTTTGATAAATTTGCATTTTACATAATGCTTACAATAATAATTTAACATTTATTCTCATAATATAAAATTTCGGCTATTATTAGAACTCTAATTTTCACATAGAAATCTGATCCAACAGCAGAGAGACACATAGAGGGACGTAATCGCTGACCAGAAATCACCTTAATTAAGCCACTTGTCAAGGAGGTGAGAGACTTTGGATCATAGGTCAAAACAGGAGATTAAGCAACTTGAGTTGGGAAGAAAACATAAATTCGCCTTTTCTACTCAAAAACTGTTTTAGAATTTCAATAAAAGAAAAAAAGACATCAGAGTTAATGTTGAATTTAAGACAGACCTTTTTCACAGTTATCGGATATCGGATTCTCTGACCTCATATTATTTGCAGATAGGACCAAACTTTGTTCATTGATATATTTATTGTAATTACAATCTTAGAATTATCTTTTTGAAACGTAAAACCGGTAAACTGTAGCCATTTTGGAAAAATCTATCGTGAGTTAATTAAATAACATCTCTATTTTAGAACATATAATTGTAGCATTTAATTTTAAGTATATTATGTATACTCTTGTAATTTTGTTAATTTCTAAAATAATATTGTCGGATTTGAACTGATTTTAATTGTGAAAATAATGATCTACGGACGAGGTATACTGCTTAATTTCGAGTTGCTTTTATAGCGCTCGAAATTGACGGAAAATTCTTTAAAAAGAATATTTGTCAAGTTTAAATACGTTTATAACTTCAGTTTTTGTCAAAAATTAATTTTAACTAAATTAATTGTAAGAATTTTTGTAATAATAGCTTCTCTTTAAACTGTAAAGATGAAGAAAATAATCAGAAAAACATTATAATTTTTGAACGAACTTTTAGATCAAAATAGCGAATGGAATACTTCTCAAATCAATTCATAAACTATACCTTAGAAACAGATTAAGGGATCCAATGACTTGAGGTTATAGAACAAAATATCAAAATAAATCAGTATAATTTTATTCTGACAGTTTTCTCCATCAATCCAACCCGGAGAGAGTATCTTCCCTGACAAATGAAGAGTCGAGTTTCGATTCGAATCTTTTCTTCAGTTTGACCTGATTAGAATTTAAAGAAAATAGGAGGAATAATAAAAGAAAGAAGAAATTTTTAATAATTTGCACAGAACTTTTGCTCTCTTTTACAGCTTTTTCATTTTATCTCTCTCGCCGGTTCTCTACTTTGTTCGTTGTTAGATTGATATCGTCGTCTTGTGTTCGTCAGTATTTTTAGATCTTCTGTCAAGTTTAATAAGTAAAGAAACTAAAGAAAATATGAAGAAGAAAAGAAAAAACTTTCTCTCATAGGTATGTTTATGGATCTGGTTTTAAATTACATTATACTCCCGTTGAAGTTAAGATGAAATTTTTCGTTTAGTTTTATTTTATGTTCACGTCATTAGTTTACAGTAGCCTTGTTTAGTAACTTATTTGTATTTTATTGCTATTATATATCAATGAATAGTATATTATTTATATAATATATATAGTTTAGATGTCAATTATTTCCGCACTGCTTACCTACACTCGCTTCTTGTTTTCGATCAAATCCCAACGTGCGCTTAGTTAAATATCATTCACTATGCTAGAGCAATACGATGTAAACCGCTGTTGATGTCCAAACCTGGCGTTAAAATTTTAGACTGGCCTATTCGCAGTTTTTCGATACTCGCAGACCCTACATATTGATATTAGGAGTGGGATATCGAAAGAACCAAAATTTCGCTTTTAAAACCTAAACCTGGCGTTAAAATTTTAGACTGGCCTATTCGCAGTTTTTCGATACTCGCAGACCCCACATATTGATATTAGGAGTGCGATATCGAAAGAACCAAAATTTCGCTTTTAAAACTTGTGAATATGTGGCCATTTTGTGGCTTAGGCGTGATTTCTTGGGGATGTATTTTCCTGTTTCCGAAGATTTCTGCTTCCGTCCCATTGAAGAATATACTGATTTGTTTTTAAGACAGGCCTTCTTCTGGGATGATTTGATTGGGGGTGGACAATAGACCAATGTTGGTCGTGGTGCTTAGGCTGAAACAGCCCCTCCCTATTTACTACTACTACTACTACTACTACTACTACTACAGTCACATATGTTACATGATACAATAGATTATTATTTAATGATTTTTGAATCATGCTAATTAAAAATTATGTATACAGGTAGCTTAGAAGGATATATTTTAATAAAAAATAAATTATTCTAATTTATGAATTAAAAAAGTATCTTTTTACATTATAAAAAGTAGTTTATTATAAAAGTAGCTTATTCTCATTACCAAATGTTATCGATGTGTCCGCTAACATTTTTGCTTTAGTATAGTGTGATTTAAAAATTCTTTAAAGGAGGTTTTGAAAAATTCTTTGTAATTTCAATTTATTTTAAAATTTTATTATGTTTTACGATAAAACTTGATTAAATCTATTTGTAGAAAATTTAAAAAAAATTATTTCAATGGCAGTAACCAATATTTCATAATTTTAATATTAATAGAGCAGATCGATTTTAAAACACAAAATTCAAAAATTTGTAAAAAATAAACTTTATAATCTATTTTTCTTCCTTTATTTAATTTATTTCATTCAATTCTAATACTATACATAAATCTAACACTGTAACTTCAAAATTTAAAAAATGTATCTCATTAATACGCATAACTTCTGTTTCCGAATAGTCTTGTTTTGGTGAAAATAAGCAAGCAGCATAAATACACAACATAACATAAATAATAGCAGATCACATTATAGTATAGCATATGAAATTTGCTTAATTAAAATCAGTCAAATAGTTTTCGAGATATTAAGGTCTACAGATATATAAATACACATACATATTCGTTTGAAACATACAGTATATGATTCGAGATTCGCTATATATGTCAAATAATTCCATTTGTTTATAACTTACATGAGATTTACTCAACATAATAGATATATAATGTTCAGGAATCATGTAAACATGAAAAAAATTCGAATAGAAATTATTCACTATTATTATAGATATTAACATAGGAGAAAGCAAAAATGTATTGATTAACTTCATCACAGCTGACTAGCTGCTGCTTGAAATAACTTTGAATCCTATTGAACGGATAAGTTGTTTTAATTCATATTTTTATGCTACTGAATCATCATCTAGGATATGAAGCAGCGGGCCAGTTAGGAGCTTATCATTGCTGGCCAGATTTATAATGAGATCAACCTCTGCATTAAAGAATGGACCAACGGTCTAAGATCGGAATCCTCTGAAAAATTGAAAACTAGGATCTGGAATTTTATCCCGAATCCTAGTTTTCAATTTAACTGAGATTTAGACCTTTAATAACGCCAAGTATCTAGGAATAATAACTACGAAATAACAAAATTAAAATTTTATTGTTTTTTTTAATTTTGATTACCGTTAATGAGTTAAGTTTGTGTGTAATTTCAGTATTTACTTCATCCGAAATAGATTAATTATTATAACATTATAACACTTATACTATAAACACATCGATGGCGTCACTTCTTACTGATGATGTCATCTCTATTTTATTCACAGAAGTTATGACATCATAGAGAATGATGCTGAAACTTAAAATATAGAGAATACATTATTTTTCTGTCATGATATCATCAAACAGGGTGACCTTGTCTGATTATTTTAGAAAGTCCAACCCATTAGCTATGAGCTTCGTTTATGCAAAATTATAACTCATCTGGAATTGAGCAATATAGTATAATGCATAAAATCGGCGTTAGTATGCAAAATCTTTAGTAATAAATGTAAAGGAAAATGTAATAAACATGAGCGTTTTTAGAAGAAATGTTAAGAGTACTTTTCAATGCTAAAAAGTAATGGTTATAATTGCAATTTCTGAAGGATTTTAATACATTTAAAATTTATAGTTCGATATATTTCTTCAAAATATTTTGTTTCACATTAAAATTATAAACTTAAAATATTTATAAATTTTTTCTCCTACAATCACATTTTAGAAATGTACGGATTAACTTGTAAGTAAAACTCTAGAAGCCAGCAAACTAACAATTAAGATTGCAAGGAATCTAACGATATGAGAAACGTTACCAAATAACTTTAGATACATATTCGAAGTAAAGTATTGTATTTGTACTTGCATATTGATAAAAATTCTGAAAATAGCTGTCGAAAATTAAAGATTAACCTTGAAAGTGTTTAAATAGAAACTCTCAAAGCACTCATGGCGTAAAATATGGATGTTAGATTGACAACTATAAGTAAATATGTTATAAATTAGATATTAATCAATTAAGGCGATAAGGTTTTATTTTAAATAATGCTTTACTATTATTTAAAATACAGTATTTTCAGTCACAAAATAAAATATGACAATTTAAAGTTAAAAAAAAAATTAATGTAATAATAAAAACTGCAATTTAAAAAATATATATAATTACTTATATTTTTTCAACGAAAGATGAGCTTCCTTATTTGGTAAAGAGCTTATGGATTACAAGGGTCAATTCATCCAATAGAATAACCGATTTCTGTTTCGTTCATCCAATAGCAGTTTAGTTTTTACCATCATCAATAGTTTGAAATGTTTGTTAACTTTTAAAAATTAATTAATACTTTTAAAACTTTTAATTAATACTTTACAATTAATGCTGAATTAATACTTTACATTTCATGATTATGTTATTAAATATTAAATTAAATCTCTAATCTCTTAAAATTAAATAAATACATCGAATGACGTCATCGTCTTTTAATATTTAGCATCGTCTTTTAATACAGTTGTTTGTAGGCGAGGAGAAAGATTATCCAGTCATGCTAGAAATGCTAGTTTAAATATAGGCTACAAGTACTTTGGAACGCAGAAATCTATGCGAAATGACATCTTCAACAAAATTTCACTCGCTATTAGTATTTCTGTATCGACAATTAAAAGAATTGTAACCGAAGAAAGCAAAACAACAGACGATGACCTGGAAATGGAACACACGCCAGTTAAATTGTCAACTCCTGGAAGGAAAAGGCATTTTAGTATTTATAAAGGTACAATTATCGCCTTACCGAAGCACGGCGAAAGTGGTACACATCGAAAGGGAGGCCGAAACATGCAAAAAATCCCTAGTGAACCAAGGATCAAAGGTCAAACGTCTATGAGATACAGAGGCATCTAGGCGGCATAGGTAGTGGAGCACGGGAACGGGACGCGTCGCGTGGCAGATCGCAGCGACGCCAAGCACAAGGCCAAACCACATGCCCCATTTGCAATAAACGGAACTTTGTGAGTCTATATCTCGTAAACGTTTGATCTTTGATCCTTGATTTTTTGCGTGTTTCAGCCCCCCTTTCGATGTGTACCACTTTCGCCGTGCTTCGGTACGGCGACAATTGTACCTTTATAAAGATTAAAATATTTTAATCTAATTACGTACTATGTTTTAAATCAAACATCAAATCGAAAATGATGATAAATTCTATACTGCGATCCGTTTTACATCGTATCGCCTATTATTAATCTAACTGAAAAGACTCGTCGATCATCGAATTTGGCCTTGAAAGTTCTTTAGTTGAAAGGACTATAAACATATCGCGCTTTATGTCGGCAAAAATATTTTTAAAAATTTTTGATTTTTGAAGCTATTAAATTTTCAGGTTTATGGATTATTTTTGAATGTTATTTAAAAGCTACTCCATGCTAAATTTGATATTTATAAACCCACCGATTAAGACTGTGAATTCTTTATATTAGAAATCAAAATTTTAATAGCTATAAATTTTAACATATAATTATATTAAAAATATGTTTTATTCTTCTTTTTCTTTTTTGATAAATGTAGCTAATTGTTATATGCATATACAACGTTCATCTACACTTATCCATTATTATTTACTACGGTATATAAGCAATAATGAATAAATGTATACTATGAATAGGTAAATTGTTACATTCGCTTATTTTTAGACTATATTACACTATACTGTAGTACAGTGGTCGCCAATCAGTGGTCCACGGACCACTGGTGGTCCGCGTAAAATTCAAATTTCAATATTCATTATAAGATCATAGATTTAGTGGTCCGTGAAATCCGAAAGGTTGGCGACCGCTGCTCTAGTATATTATATTGTATATTACATAATGTAAATTATAATACAATAAGTATTATAATATAGCAGAATTAATGACTGATTGAAAATTGCACAAAATTTTAAAATAATTTCCTTTCAGTTTATCAAACAGCCAAACTTCGAAAATATAAATTTTATTTTGAAATTAGCCTTAATAAAGTATTAATTAGTTATAACAATCAATATAGCACTATATCTAATATTGCTTATAGATATATATGTAACTACAGTGTAACCTTGTTATCTCGAACCTCATCACGAAACCTTCGATATGTTGAAAAAAATTTTTTTCCGTGCACTTTCGGCATTAAACCAATGTAATTTCAAGAGTTATCTCAAAGTATTTTCTTCAAAACCCTTGTTATCTTGAATTAATTTATAATTTTTATGCTAGAGAAATTATTGAATAAAAATACGAATTTTTCCTCGCTTTTGGCGTCTAAACAAAGGGTTTAATGCGCTACCGATAACTGAAACAGGAACTTTTTTTGTGCATGCTCGGAATACTGAACATGCCGTACTTTCGTTTTTCAAGTTTCACTTCTAATTGATGATTGGATTTTGTCAATATGATCGTGTTTATTTAGTGATATTTTCAATCTTTGATTTAAAGATAGCAGGAGTATTTAGACGCTAATTTTCATGGAAAAAAAGATGTCTTATATAACATTAAAAACTATGGTATGTATTATTGACAAAATCTTTATTTAAAATTGAACCTTGATATCTCGAAAACTCTTTATGTCAAATAATCTTTATTTAATATTGAACCTCGATATCTCGAAAACTCTTTATGTCTCGAGATATCGAAGTTCTACTGTATATGGAAATATGTAAATAGATTTGCATGGTACATCAATAGATTTACATCATTGATTATGAGAATACCATTTTATGGTATTCTCATAGTCATAGATGATGAATAAGATCATGGATAGAGAGATAAATGAAAAATCATTGCACGAATGAAGTGACGGAGATACTTATACATTTGAGATGAAGATAAATTTTTGTTCCCGATATAGTTTTATCATTAATTAACACAGTCCCAGTTCGTAACTGTCCACAGGAGTCCACACACCACAAGGTCTCCTGGTTACCATACTAGTCCAAAATGCTAGTTCAGCAGCGGACAGGACATCCAGAAGTCACTTCCAACAGGTAAAAACACAGGAGATCACACATCGCCACTGTAAAAAACACAACTGGGTCACCAGGACAAAATTTCAGGTTAAATCTATTTATTGAATATAATAACTTTTACACAAGTAATCCAAAAAGCAATTTATGCAGGAAAACATCAATTTATTATTAGTAAATAAATACAGATACTAATATCATCATGTGATAACATTTTTGGCCTCCTATGAGCAAGCAAACTGCAGCACACAGTAACTAAACCTCATTGGATCCTAGGAAAGCAGCCACGGTAACAACAACCAAATATACCCGCCAATCACTATTAAAAAAAACACTAATCACTATACCTGAAAGGTGAGTCAGTTTTAAAAATTTTTGGTAGCAGTAGTTTCTGTAATGTACAGCACCTCTCGAGAACCTGGAAGCTTGCTTTATTTCTTGTGAACCAGTTGAATTCACAAGGCCAGTTCTGTCCATCAGTAATTGCACTTTTTTCAAGTTTTATTTTAAATGGATTGAATTTACTGCAGTCAAAAATATCGTGCAAGACGTCCTGAGTGCTGCTAGAATTGCAACCACAAATTGCAGAATCAGCAATACCAAAACGTTCAAGATATTGTAGGAAATTATCATGCCCCGTGAAAACTGAGTACTGTAAAAATCAAGAACGTAGTAACTATTTTTTAATCTACTAATGATATCAGGAAAGAACTTGAAAGTAAGTCTTCCAGTTTCACTTTTGTTCCAGCTTTCCAGCCAGTATTTTGTTCGATTTTTTCTTTTGATAGTACTGAGAGGGATTTTATTGTAACTAAGCTCATATATAGGCTAATTTTTTGTATATTTTTCGCAAGCCTGTCCGCTTTTTCATTTCCAGTCACTCCTGAAAGTCCCGGAGTCCAACAAATGATGATTCTTCTTTTGTAATGTTTAGTTAGCTTTTTATAAATAGTGATACTTATTGGATGTTTAACTTTTGGATTTTTAATTAGTTTAATAGCAGTAGTACTGTTAGTAACTATTTGAGTCGTGACAATGTTATCACCATATTTGAAATGTAAATACTTGAGACTTCTAAAAATTGCATATAAGAACACTCGTTGTGTAATCTGAAATAAGCCTGATAGACTATGTTCTTTTCTTTATTAGTTATCACAAAGCCTGCTTCAACATGTTCAATCGTTTTTAAGCCATCGGTATGTATGATTAAACCTTTAAAGTCAGTATTGAATTCAACAATTGTAATCCTATCAATTATTCCAGGGTATCCCAAGGAGAAGGAATTTTCAGAAGTTTCCAGATCGTGTCTCAATTTCTTTAAATAGATCATAAGCTCACCATTAACATTAGTATGGTTATTATCGTGTATATTAGTAATTTCGTTTATATCTTTATGTTTAGTCTTCCAGAACAAATTAATCTCATCAATCCTAAGAACAACCGGCACCAGAGCAGAAAGAACCTTGAACGGCTTCATTCGCGCATGCTCGCGCAAGCATATACACGTTATAGTGACATGAGTGGATACGATCGAGCTATTAGCGTAATGCGGTACTGTCTGTCGCGTAGTTCCACTGTTGTTTATATGCAGGTGGCGCCAGTAGTAGCGTGTTCCTAGTACTTATCGTGTTTACTCCGTCTCTAAATACTTGGACATTACATTTAAAGACATAACATTTTGAATTATATTAAACTGTATAATTTTATCAATAATAAACAATATTTTTTCATTAAACAAAACAAGAAGAATATATTTTATTTTTAAATAATTTTGAATTATACCAAACTGCAATTTTTTCGACAACAAATAATATTTTTTCACCTTTAATTTTTTTTTAATTTTTACCATAATTTTGATATTTTATCCAACATTGTATTTACAATGAGTATGTTACGGGAGATGTCAACATTATGGTGCGTTCCAAACCTCAATAGTGAGTCATCAATGATTAGTCTCTTTTCACATCAGAAATAACTCAATTTCAGTTTGTTTCTGGAACGACTTGCTGAGTGTAGAAATAAGACGGCGGCTAACATGGTGATGAAGAAGACAATTATGAATGTTATAACTTCATTAACGTCATTAGAAAGCACTAAAATGTATTTGCCAATAAAAAATAACGATGATAATGATTTATTTTACACTCTCCAACTTTTAAAATCTTATCATCTAGTATGAACTACTTTTTCCGCGACGTTGGATAAACGTGTAAACTGGTGTCAACACACTCACCACCGTTATTTTACACTCTCCAACTTTTAAAATCTTATCATCTAGTATGAACTACTTTTTCCGCCACGTTGGATAAACGTGTAAACTGGTGTCAACACACTCACCAGCTACAGATGCGATGACCGTGTTGAGCGTTTGATGAGCTCAACAATGA
The DNA here is from genome assembly GCA_000484575.1 of Olivierus martensii. Taxonomy (NCBI): domain Eukaryota; kingdom Metazoa; phylum Arthropoda; class Arachnida; order Scorpiones; family Buthidae; genus Olivierus; species Olivierus martensii. Next base: position 17,593 of record AYEL01089166.1, on the reverse strand, counting down.
TTGGCTTGTTGAGTTATGGAACGGTTTGCTGAGATTTTTCACTCAGCACTGATTAGTCTGTTGAGGTTTGGAACGCACCTTATCCAAGTACAGTGGATAAAGACAGAAATAGAAAGTAATTTATCTCGTTTTCATTCTTATCCGGATAATCTCGACATTAATCAATAAAAACTGGATAACTTTGAAGATTATTTCTACAATTAAACGCAAATGGCTACAATACACTGTAATAAAAAGAGAATTTCCGAACTGAAATGCATAAACAATAAGATAGTAAAATTACTGTATATATGAAACTATAATACAGGGTGATCAAAAAAACCAAACTTAAGGAGATATTAGAGAGACAAAAAAACTGACTTCACGACCATCCATATAAGAAGACCACCTGACGTGACGACCACAATTTTATGGGAACCAAATTTTTTCCCATAGAAATAATGTTATTTGACCCTCTATAAGACGACCTGCTCCTTAATGCGACCACGACCATCATTTTTATAGACCAAACATAAAGTGAAATCGTTTATGACGACCATATTTTTTTAACATCACTACTATTTGGCTATCTTTATTGCTTATATCAATACCATTATATAAAAAAACTTTTGTCCTCACAATGACTCTCTCCGGAGTGTAAATTTCGAGCTTCGCGCCGTAAAGTTTGACTCGAAGCAATCCGTGTCGGCCGAATTATGCTTCATCTCCGCTGAAAGAAACGGATTTTCTGGAAACAGTTTTGCTCACAGACGAGGCATTTTATGGGAGCGATGCTTGGCTAGCCACAACAGCCATGTCTGATCTGAGGAAAATCCTCGAGTGCGACTTCCTCGTGATTCTCAATATCAAGTCTGTGTTATCGATTCGGCCGGAATTCTTGGCGATTTTTTGAACGTCCCATATGTAATGCCTTCCCACCTAAATTCTCGAATCTACTGTATGTATCTGTTCTCACCTAATCTCAATTGTCTATACACACACAGCCATGAGACCAATAAACAGAAAATGCACATATGCAATTACTTCTTCAAATTTCGAATGTGACATTATCAAAGAACGGGTGTCACATTCTCCCGATAAACATCGAAAAATAATAAAGAGTCACTTCTTATTAAACACTATCCACTTATTTTATATAATGTCAACATTGGTCCGGATAATGTTGACATTATCCAAGTTCGGACTTTACCCTTAACATGTATATATCATGTATATTTCGAATGTTGCAGCACCCCACGATTTCAAGGCACGAGCCGCCGCTGGACATATCTAAAAATTTCCAAGAATAACATATAAAGCGTTAAGATTCCCTTGTTCTCTCATTTTTCATCAATGATTTTTTTAAATTCATATTTGCGTTTTTATGTCTCAACAGAGCGTTTTCATTCTAGTATACATAAATACAGTGAAAACTGTCTCCACGACCATCTGTATAAAAAGACCACCTGACTTTACGACCACAATTTTATGGGAACCAAATTTTTTCCCATAAAAATAATGTTATTTGATCCTCTATAAGACGACCTGCTCCCTAATGCGACTACGACCATCATTTTTATAGACCAAACATAAAATGAAACCATCTATGATGACCATAATTTTTTTAACATCACTACTAATTGACTATTTTTATTGCTTATATCAGTACCATTTTCTTTTAAACTTAAATTTCATTTAAGCCAAACTATTACAATTGAAAAAATTGCACCGTGCGAATTTTTTTCCATCATTCATACTACGAGAATGATATAGCGCGCTGTAATAACGAAATCATGGTGTCATTTCTACTTTAATGCGATATCTTTTTTAATATGCATGTTCCTTAGATTTGTATCTATGATATGATAATTAAATTTTGTTTTAAAAACGTTAAAAATCAAAATTTGAAGGCCTATGGCGAAGTGATAATAGGGAAAACAGGGAAAATAAAAACAAACAGCCACCGGATCCGGATGTTTGTGTTCTACGCAAGAGTGTTTACATTATAATACAATATTTTAAAATGTTTTTGAACATTAGAGCACTATATTATTTAAAATGGCTAATGGTCTCTTAAAAGTACTGTGAAAACTGACTTCATGACCACTTGTATAAGATCATCTGACGTGACAACCACGATTTTATGTGAAACAAATTTTCTCTGATAGAAACGATGCTACTTGACCCTCCATAAGATGATCAGTCGCACTAATCGAAATCGCATTATTCGAACTCACACTAATCGAGGCCTACCTGTAAATATTTTAAAATAATCAAGTATTATTTACTAGCCAAATGAAATTTTATGGAATTTAATTCCAAAAATATTCACTAGGAGTATTTAGCTAGTAAAAAATATATGACTATATTCCCTCTAGTTAGTTTACATTATAATACAATATTTTAAAATGTTTTTGAACATTAGAGCACTATATTATTTGAAATGGCTAATGGTCTCTTAAAAGGAAGAAAAGTACTGTGAAAACTGACTTCATGACCACTTGTATAAGATCATCTGACGTGACAACCACGATTTTATGTGAAACAAATTTTCTCTGATAGAAACGATGCTACTTGACCCTCCATAAGATGATCACCTCCCTAACGCAACCACGACCATTATTTTTATAGACCAAACATAAAGTGAAACCGTCTATGACCACCATAATATTTTAGCATCACTACTAATTCACTATCTTTATTGTTTACATCAGTATTGTTTTCTTTTAAACTTAAATTTCAGTTAAGCCAAACCACTACAATTGAAAAACTTCACCGTGCGAATTTTTCTCCCCTCATTTATACCATGAGAATGACTTACAGCACTGGAATAACAAACTCATGGTATCGTTTCTACTTTAATTCGATGTCTTTTTAATACACACGTTTCTTAGATTTGTATCTATGATATGATAATTAAATTTTGTATTAAAAAATGTTAAAAATCATAACTTGAAAGCCTATGGCGAAGTGATATTGGGAAAACAGGAAAAGCGAAAATAAGCAACCACCGGATCCGGATATTGGTATTCTATGCAAGCGTATTCAATCAAATGTAATCTCATACACGTGTTTATGCTATCACTGCATTTTGGATGTCGAAACATGGCTAAACCATGGGCTAAACAGAAAGTTAATGCCTTGTATTTAGAACAGCGAATAAAAATGATTGAAAACAGTAAGAAAGGTCTTTCTGAACGAGATTTAGCAGAAAAATTTAATGTGGGAAAAACACAGATCCATCTGTGATGCTATCACTGCATTTTGGATGTTGAATCGTGGCTAAACTATGGACTAAAAGGAAAGTTAATGCGATGAATTTAGAACAGCGAATAAAAATGATTGAAAACAGTAAGAAAGGTCTTTCTGAACGAGCATTATCAGAAAAACTTAACGTGGGAAAAACACAGATCCACAAAATATCCTCTCAAAAAAAAATTCTGATTAAATGGAGGAACAACGGAAATCGCAAATTTAAGCGAATGGTCCATCAAATATTGTCTCAAAAAGAAATTCTGATTAAATGGAGGAACAACAGAAATCGCAATCTTAAATGAATGACACCTGCAAGAAACATCGTGAAGACTTAAACTGGCATCGACAATAGAAAATAATGAAAAATTGTCATCGCAATTAAATGACATCGAATACGGCTTTGTCACTGGCATCAACAATAGAAAATAATAAAAAATTGTTGTCTTAATTAAACGACATCGAACACTGCTTTGAGGTAGAAATTCTCAATTAAACGACATCGAACACTGCTTTGCGATAGAAATTATAAAAAATAAAAATGGAATGCGACAAAGCACTATTGATAGTTTTTTCCATACTAATTAAATAAGTTGTGTTTTAGAATAAATGATAAACTGTACTATAAAATGTAATAAAAACATATGTTTCGATTTTATTAAAGTGTAATCATTTTGTTTCATTTAAACATGCTGTATTATAATTAACCTGTATAAGCCGACCACCTGTATAAACGACCAGTTTTAATTGGAACGGGAGGTGGTCGTCTTATACAGGTTCTACTGTATATGAATATGTATAATAAGAGAAAAAAGATTATTAATTTGATGTTTCTTTTTCTGGTATATGGTCGTCTTATACAGGTTCTACTGTATATGAATATGTATAATAAGAGAAAAAAGATTATTAATTCTTTTTCTGGTATACAATGCCCAAATGCTTTTGTAGAAAAAGAATATACAGTGGATTCCACTTAATTGGGACAGCCGCATAATTGGGCCAAATCTCAAAGAACGGAAACCAAACTAATAAACTAATACATAATTTAAATGTTTAATTGGGACAACTTTTCACTTAATTGAGACAGTAGCAGAAAAGGAATTTTCAATTTTTGATATATTTTAGGGATTTTTCGAAAGTATGGCTACACATACATACACTAATCTTTGCCAAGATGTCAAGAAAGGATTTTACACTCAAGTAAATTGCTTTGAGCCATTTAATACAATTAAAAGCCAGCCATTTAATACAAGCCATCATAGATTTGCTGAAATAAACCAAAATCTACTATAGTGCATCTCCTACAACAAGAAAACCAACTGCATGAGGAATGGACATTACAGAAAGAAATTCCAGGAACATCCAAAATAAAGCGTGATGGAAAGGATCCAGAAGTCAAAGAAGCATTAGATCAATAGTTTTTTATAATTAGCAGGTGAGATGTGAATATTAGCAGCCCAGTGTTGAAGACAGAGCAGAGGAGATTGGTAAAAAGCTAATAATTAGGTATCTATTTTAATAAAGCATTAAAATAGATATCTAATTATTATTACTATTTTAATAAATCCTTAAAATAGGTATCTAATTATTATTTTTTTAAATTTTATTAAAGCATTACAATAGGTACCTAATTATTATTTTTTTTATCCCCTATGAATTACATATTTTATTTTAGAATTTATTATTACTTCGTTTAAATAATTTAATAAAGCATTAAAATAGATATCTAATTATTATTACTATTTTAATAAATCCTTAAAATAGGTATCTAATTATTATTTTTTTAAATTTTATTAAAGCATTACAATAGGTACCTAATTATTATTTTTTTTATCCCCTATGAATTACATATTTTATTTTAGAATTTATTATTACTTCGTTTAACTGGGACAGCTGCTTATTTGGGTCAAAATGCCTTAGTCCCAACATATAAGAGTATTAGAAGTTAAATAAAATTCTTTTCAATTTTCTAAAATAATCTTTTTCATAATATTCTATTATTTTCATTCAATAGAATATTATGAAAATAAAAAAGAATTATTAGAAAATAATTAATACAATGAATTTATTTATTGCACAGCTCTTAGACATTAGCAAATCTAAATAAGAGAAAGATGCAATATTTAATAATTATGTTCATTAAGAAATAGTTAAACTCAGCAATATAATGTTGACTTTAATTACAAGTAATTCTCAGTAACCACAGGTACTAAAGAAAGTAATGTAATCATTAAATTCTGCGACTGGTCAATACAATTCATATGAGTTCACATGCAATGGCTTGATATGATGGAAAGTATCCTTATCTGTATCTGATTCCTGTATTTTTGTGAAGTTTATTATGATAAAGTAGAATATAATAATAAATATTGGTAATGGGTAATCCATAAATTTTGGACATTTTCACCCTCTGTCCACTTTGACTTACTATCTTGGGGTTTGAATTGAATGCTATCATAAATCAAGGACTGTCTGTTAATCAGCATAAGTTGAGAAAGTTAGCAATTATATCAATTATATAAACTACTGACTGGAAAAATTTTCATGAGGCAATATAAATAAACAAAAAAAATTTAGATATGATACTTTGGAGAAAATAACATTATACTGAAAAAACTCTACTATTTTATCTTAGAATATACTCTCTGTTTTCACTTAGGAATCAGGATATGATCATTAACAAAAAAAAAAACTAGAGATTTTAGATAATATAAAAGAAATCATGAGAGTGAAAAATTACAAGAGATAGAAAAGGAGTAAATTAAAATATTTTATATAGTAGAATGAAATAATCTTAAACAGCAGAGGATTGGAATATGAAAAAAATGATTATAGATGGATAAAAGCAATTATTAACTAGATTTTCAAAATATAGAGAGATATGGAAGATGATAATACAAAATACTGTTTGACAAAGTTAAAATAACAGAAATTCATTAGAGAATAAAATTATACATTAAATAATATAGTTCTATTTTAGAGATTTAATCCTACAGTGGATTAGTAATGATTATTATTTATGATAATTTATTGATGGTATTTATATTAATGAAATAATTATATCAATATAATAATTTTAAACTATTATTATGATATGAAATAAATGACTTTATTAGTCCAGTTGAAGACAAGTATCAGCACTTTGGCAGGAAATGTTTTCATAACTGTATAAATACAATAAAAACAGTAAACTTAGAAGCGCTTTCAATTTAATGTACAAATCCTCTTCAGCTACAACATATATTAGAACAAAGTGTTCTACATAACTTGTTGTTGTTCTAATATATGTTGTAGCTGAAGAGGATTTGTATATTAAATTGAAAGCACTTCTAAGTTTACTGTTTTTATTGTATTTATACAGTTATGAAAACATTTCCTGCAATAGTGCTGATAGTTGTTGTCTTTAAATTATTTTGGCAGTGTACTAGAGTAGAATTATTTATAGTCCAGTTGATTCTTCAAAATCCAAAAAATTAAAATTTAATCAACTTAAATAAAATATCTAAAAAACTACTTAATCTTCTAATAGCAAGAGTTCAAGTAAAAAGCACACTTAGCAGTAAAGCATAAACACAAATTTTAATCAAAACAAAAACATTTTCGGTATTCAAGATACCCTCCTCAGTTAACAGAATATAGAACAAAAGAATTACAAATAATTTTAAAAATTCCATAGAACAGAAAGTATCTTTTAAAATAATTAACATTAAATAACTGAACATTATAAATATTTAAACATTTAAATATAGGCATTCTATATTAAAATAGTCAGTGAAACGAGGGAGGAAGCATTAATTCACACTTTACCTGCTGTAAATCAAACATTTTTTCTTATAGCATATTTCCATGCTGAACTTAACTTATTTGCTTGTCTAATACTATTGTTTTGATTAAAATTTGTGTGTTTATGCTTTACTGCTAAGTGTGCTTTTTACTTGAACTCTTGCTATTAAAATTTAAAGTATGAACTTTGAATATCATTGTTATCTAGACTACTATTGGATTGTGAAGAGTCAATTGTACATAGATACAGGCGGTCCTCAACTTTCGTACAATAAGCTATTTTGTACATATTTAAAAGTTAAATTTTTATTGATATGTATCCCAAAAAAAAACACACATACTTCCTTATTGCTACTCTCCCCCTCTTCTCCGTCATTAATCCTGCCCTGTTTCCGACATCAAAGTTTCAGTCTTGAGTTAGGACATGTTGTTACATTGTGTGTTGTCAGTTTATCTGTTTTGGAGAGTGTATATCTCATGTAGAAAGGGAATAGAAAAAGACACAGCATATTACAGAACTCTTTATCAAGAAAAGCAAAAAGTACAATTCAGCTTCTCTTGATAAATTTATAAAGAAAACATCAGATACTAATCAATAAATAATTGTAAAATAAATATTTTAAAAACACTTTTCCATGCTTTTGTTTTTACATTGCTCTATATTTATACAGTTCAACTTTCAAACACATTTCAGGAACCAATTAAGTACGAAAGTCAAGGACTGCCTGATTTTGCAACTTTAAAAAGCATTATTATTCTATGTTTGAATTACCTGTGCACATCGACAAAGATCTGTAACATCAAGATGAAAAAATATTTTCAAAGCAATTTCTCGAGGCAATGAAATATCAAAAAATGGAATTTCATTTATTTCATCCTTAAAAAATAAAAATATTAAAATTGAATAAATCAATATAATACAATTATCTAATACAGCAATTCTCAATCTTTTCATAAATGCATACCACCAAAATCAAAATTTCACTACCACCAACAAAAATATGTCTTATATACAAATAGAAAGTCAAGACTATATATGTACCATCAGTGGTATGCATATCACTGGTTGAGAACCACTGATCTAATATAAAAAAATAATGAAAGAGTAATTTGAACTTTATATTAAATTAATACTGAAGAATACTTGAAAATCAAGTCCTGTGACAATAAATGTGCATGCATCCTATATGTGGTTGTTATAAATGGTAAGAAAAGTGAGCTCATTTGTATTTGTAAAGAAACCTATTTATTAAACAAAGTATTCCATTTGAGCTATGGTTTATAAAAAAAAATTGGTACAAACATTATAATAGGCATCTCGGTATATGCTTGGAAACATTATACTTTCCAAAATTAAGAGGCAATAAATTTACACACATTCACTCTCACATATAATCACTGCTTCATGGAAAATCTATGATGAAGTGATTCTTCCTTTTGCAGCATACACATTAGCAATTTGATTAGGCATCGATTTGATGTAGGCATAACAAATTTCATATTTCTTAAAGAATTGTCTTAAGTTGATCTTTTGTTCAGGGCTTGCATTTTTACTCCTTTTTAAAAAACATGTCACAGGTCCTTGATTGAATTGAAATTAGAAGAATTTGAGACCCAATCCAATCAAGAATTTGGCCTAACTTTGACAAAGCCGAGCAGTGGTGGAGAGTGAAATATACTGCTTGGCAAGATCTTGCTGGAAAACTGTATTTTTCTGAGGATAAAGGTAGGCCTGAAATGCTGTTGCAAAATTGTCTGGTACTGTTTTGCATTGACAGTCCTACCATATAGAACCAAATCATCAATGCTAGAATATAACATCTTCACACTTGTATAAGGCCTGAGAATCTTACTTATTGCTTTATATAGTTTTGGATGAATCCTTCATTCAGCCAGCAGATAACTCTCTGTCTAATATTTCTATACAAGACTGGGAGGGACAATTCATCATATCAAATCACTCTCTGCCATTGCTCCTCCATCCAAGACAGGTAGTCACTGACCCATGCAAACTGTTTTTATCATTGAACTGGAATCAATATAGGCTTTTGTTTAATCTTGTATGAACAATAACCCATATTGTGTAGCCTGCTGCTAGCAGTTTATCAAGATATAAAGGTCAGTCTATGCATTTCGTGAAAAAACAAAATTTAGATTTTCTCTGGCGATCTATTTTTGTAGCATTCAGAAGTGATGGAACTAGTTTTCTCATAGTTTTTGAGGAATGTTCTGAAAACAGATTTGTTTAAATGCAGTTCCCAAGCAATCTGCCATATAGGTGATCCATTTTATCCTTTCTGGAGAAACTTCTCGCATATCTGTAATCTTAAACTTCTTTTAGCCATTTTTTTGAGTTTTGAACAATGCAAAGACTTCTTCACCTCTTTTATACTATTCTTAATTTGCATATTGTCAACTGGCCAATATACAGAGCAGCAAAAATTTGCATATCCAGCAGAACAATGTCTGCTGAATGTTGGATGCATGTTAATTTATTCATTCAGAATTTTGAGAGGAGAAATGCTTCCAGGTATATATTGAGATGCCTATTATAATGTTTATACCAGTTTTTGTTGTAAACCAGGGTTGCAGAGTTAGATGGCAAATGATCTGACTCCGACTCCACTTTTTAAAAAAAATCCGACTCCGACTCCCTAAAATTTACTTCCTTTTAAAATGATCTGACTCCGACTCCACTTTTTAAAAAAAATCCGACTCTGACTCCCTAAAATTTGTAAGGTCCTCCCGACTCCGGGCAGATTAAAAATCTGACTCCAACTCCACCCAAAAACCTCCGACTCTGAAACCCAGGATTGCAGAATTGGATGGCAAATAATCCAACTCAGACACCATCTTTTAAAAAAAATCCGAATCTGACTCCCTAAAATTTATAAGATCCGATTCCAACTCCGGGCAGTTTAAAATTCCAACTCTGACTCCAACTCCACCCAAAAACCTCCGACTCCCCGACTCTGCAATCCTGTTGTAATCCATAATTAAAGTGGAGTACTTTATTTATTAAACAGGTTTCCTTAGGCCGGCTGTAAACTAGTCAATATTGCAGTATGGTCGCATTCGACGTTGTACCAAAATCATATGTACAACTTGTCACTGCATCGACATCGTTACCTCCGATGAAAAAGAGGCAAAGCGAGCAACTTTCCTAACATCAAACATGTTAGATATTTAGTGCGATGGGACATATGCAGTGAAACCTTTGGAAAGTTGAGAATTGCATATTTGGATATTGTTATTAGTTTGCCGGATGATCTACATTTATTAAATAAATTTGAAATTTTAAACTAATTTTTATTCATTTTTACATTTAATGATGTAATTTGAATCAAAAATTTAAATGATACAATAATAAAATTTATACAGGAAGAAAAATTCACATTATCTAAAGATAAATGGCATTGTTTTAAATGCTAACAAATATTTGGTTGGAGAATAAAACAGCTATTCATTCTACTAGAATTGAGAAATTTAATCACTATTGAGATTAAGAAAAAACTTTTTGTTTGATAGGTAAACAAATGCTTGAGAAATGCTGATTGGCTATGAAAATATCTTCATGAGTGACGTCATTTAACAACCTCCTCAAAGATCATATCTAGTGACGTCTTGTGAAATGGTCATGTGATTAGAGTAATTGTATCTGACGTCAGATCGCAGTCAATGCCATTGACTAGTTTGCGGCCGGCCTTACAAATACAAATTAATCCACTTTTCTTATCTTTTAAAACAGGGGTTCCCAAAGTGCAGCCCTCAAACCCTAGAAATGTGGACCCTAGTTATGTCAGATCATTCACCATTCTCTGTATTTCGTCATTCTAAATCAATAATTCTTCATTAAAAGATTAAAATATAATAATAAAAATTAAAAATAATAAAAATTCAATAAAACTACTATAATAACTTGAATCAGTTTTTATATTTTAATAACAAAAAAATAGAGGAACTTTATACATAAAATTATATTAAAAAAAAACCACTTTTTCCTTCACAAATTTTTTGAAAAAATAATAATAAATTGTTGATAATTTATATTAATTTATATCATATATATTAATAGTCAAACGTGGCTGGCTGGCTGAATGTCCCTTTTTCGTTTGAAATACTGTACCCATTTCTATAAATAGGGTATCTTTAGAAAGATTAATTTTTGGATGTCTGTGATAGCCCAAAATATTTATTGTTATTAATAATTTAAATATTAAAGAATAAAAATTACATTGAAATTGCAGTTCTTCTAAAGATAGACTTCGCAGATGGCACTGTAACATAATAATGGATGCCATTTTACGATTCCCTCATCGATGCGCAAGTGCGCTGTAACGTAATAATGGATGCCATTTTACGATTCCTTCTTGGATTCCTTACACGAGTTCGAAGGTGTTTTTGTCGTTATATACAGTATTATTAGTTTAAATCACATAATTATATAACTGCTCATTTATATGAGCAGGTAATTTCTAGTATATATATATTTCATATATTTTGTACATGCTTGTAGTTACAACAATTAAAAATGCACACATTCAAGTTAGACTTATAACAAATCATTGTCAATTTAATGTTATATTTCAGCGATCAGCAACAGGCGGCTCGCAGACTGCATGTGACCTATAGATGCTTTTGGCAGCCCATAAAAGATTGACCATACTTACATAGCATGTAGCTGTATATTGAATTTTTTGAATAATGCATTTTATAATATGAATAATAAATCAAAATTAATTTTAAACTTATACTTTGTGATATTGCTATGCAACTTGGCACAAGTCATCAGGAATCAAGATGACAAAGGAAACCTCATACCTCAGATTATAGAGTGGACACCATGGATGTATATATCATTGTGTGCATGGCAGTACCCAGAGGGGGGCGAGAGGGGTAGTCTGTCCTGGGCATCAAGCTGAATGGGGAGCCAATAGCATAGAATATTATTAAAGTTGGTTGTGTGATTATTATTAAGGTTGGTTGGTAGCATGGTGGCAGTATTTTACAGGTTTACTTTTCTGCTGCCGAAAAACCGCTCAGCAGTTCACAATAACATGGTGCATTATCTTGAAAGTGCAATATGGTAAAAGCTGTATAGACTTCGCACATTTCAGTAGACACAGAGTGCCAGCATTTTGATTATTGTATACTATATGATTATGATAGAAAATAAAGTGAAAGTTTCTGTTTTAGATTATCAATAACTGAATAAGCAGTTGTATTGAAATCTGATGTAAAATTGTGGAGTGTCGCTATTGATTAAAAAGCAGAACGATCAGCTACCACAGAAGTTAAAGTCGAAGCTGCTTAGATTCGAACCACCGTCGGTCAGCTACTGTGGCGGTTGAAGTTGAAGCTGCTTTGACTCAAGCCGCCACCAAAAATCCGCACCTCAAACCAATCTCTGATCTATATAATTACTATTCATTGCCATTTCACTTGCAATTTCAATTATAAAAATGATGCACAGCACAATTTTAAGTGAAAAAACTTAATTTACTAAAGAATTAGAGCACTTTCAGCTTTAATAAGCCATCTTCAGTAAGTTTACAAAAGATTGATATATATGGAGTGTCAATTTAAATGTCGGAACAAATGAGCCTATATCATTTAAATTAATTAATGATTAAAATAATAATATATAATACAGTGGGTTAACGAACAGTTTGGATGACAAACACTTAACAGAATAAACTTTGGGACCCGTGGAATGAAAGATCAGCCGGATGGCGGCATGGTAAAGCTGTGAGTTACCATCCTGAAGGATCTGTGTGTCACTCCTCCAATTTTTCAGGAGGAGTCCGAGCCTGGCCCATTGAACCTCATCCTTCAACCATTCGGTTAATCCCATCATGGATGTTGACCAGCCTACGATGGGCACTATAAGTGGCCGCCTCCAGATAAAAATATCTCATGAGGATATGGCGGCTTAACTAACCTAACGGAATGAAGGCTTAGGCCTTGTGCATTCGTCGACTTATGGGTAAAGATCGGAGAAAAGAAGGTAAAAGAGGGATTTTACAATATTTTAGTGTTAGAATAGTACCCATACTAGGTTGAGGTCAATAGGCTTGGGATCTCTACAATGACAATGCTATTAATCATCTCTGAAAAATTCTGAAAAAGAGAGAAAAACAATCAATATTGGACAGATTCTTTAACGGAAAATAAACATAATAGATAAAATGTAAGACTAAGTATGTATTTATTATTATTACATATAAATAAATGTAGTAAGAAATTATATAATTATTTATTTATTTTTTTGGGTCTCCAGAATGAATTAATCAAATTTCCATAAAAATCTATGGTAAATCGATGATTGGTTGACGAACAATTCAGATAACGAACATTGTTTTGAATGGATTATGTTTGTTAACTGATCACCCACTGTATATTATTATTTTAATCATTAATTATTTTAAAACGATATAAGCTCATGCATTCCGATGTTTACAGTAACATTTTATATATAACAATCTTTTGTAAACTTTGTGAAAATGGCTTATTAAAGCTAAAAGTACTCTAATTCCTTATTAAATTAAAGTTTTTCACTTTAAAATTGTCCTCTGCATCATTCATTTATATCAGGGCAGGCGTGTCAAACTCATTTTAATTCAAGGGCCATTTAATGAGCCTGTAATATACTGTGGGCCACATCTCTCTAAATTTTTTCTAAATTACATTTTAGAGTAAGGATTCAGAAATATAGATAGGATAATTAAAACATTATGTAATCAAATGAACATATTATTTTAAAAATATATAATTACTACATAATTGCTTTTAATTATGCATGTTTTTGTTAAATTTAATTCCCCGCTATCAATCTTTAATTTTCTATTAAGCATTAAAAGTCACATTTTCTATACAAAAACAAAAGCTTTCATTAAAATTTTATATATTCAAATATCCATAACTATTTACAGGTTTTAAATTAGTTAATAACACAACAAATAAATCTTTAACCAGCCCATTAACATGACCTTCAAAGAGGGATTTGTTTGGAACTTGATTATTGTATTTATCTATCCAAAAAGAATACAGGTTCTCATTTATGGCTTTTTGTTTTTTTAGTAAGAAATTTCGCACAAAACGATATACTCCTTGCAGGAAAGCACTTAGTTTGTATCGCCTAATCTGAAAGATCAGTGTCATCTATACGTATACGTCCGATAAGGTCGATTGAAAAAAAAAAAAAAAAAAAAAAAAAAAAAAAAAAAAAAAAAACTCGTGCAATTACATTTCATTAAAATCAAAAATAGTACTGTATATCATAGTACAGGCCTTGGCAACCTATGACCCACGGGTCATCGAGTGACCCATTTCATATTTTCAAGTATGAATAATTTGAAAAATTATGTATTGTTTACTTATGCAAATTAGGCCTAATTGTTTTCGAATTTTTTTCTGTTATTCTTTTGATTCTCATCCAAAACTAAAAAAGGGTGTCAGAGTACGGTATATTGCCGACCAAAATCCATTTTTCGTGTCAAAATATTAAAATGCAAAAAAGTTATGGTCCAAAACTAAAAAAGGGTATCAGAGTACGGTATATTGCCGACAAAATCGTTTTTTCGTGTCAAAATATTAAAATGCGAAAAAGTTATGGCAAAAAAACAAAAAATCATAATTTTTTTAAATGGCTCGCTCGAGTGGTAGACCGTTAAAAAAAATATTTTTGAGGAGCGCAAAGGGTTAAATTTCAAGAGTATTTTTTTTATTTAATACTTGTTAGATTGGTAAATACTATCAAACTAGCTATAAATCCATAATATAATATTAGACTATTTAACCAAGTTTTGACTCATTACATTTATTAACACTGATGAAATCTATGCAGAATTCTGCTTGTAGATTAATTTCATTAAATCTCGCATTCTAAATATTTCTGCTTGCAATCTGATAGTCTAATTGTTTATTTTTATTTATAATTTCTCTGGAGGGGTAATTTTATCCCTCCTGAAACTTTTATTATAGTTCTATAAGGCATCTGCTATGGTGAATTTTTTATTTTCAAAACTTTTAAACTAATATACAAATTATTGGGAGAAGTTATATTAGTGAATTTCTATGCATATAAATAATAATTGAAAAATTTTTCCTTATTATTTTGATTTTCACAACATTGTAAGAAAAATATAAAATTTTAAAAATATCTAAACGATTTTTTGTAATACACTTGTACATTTATTGCTGTTGACACCTGTAGCTATAAATTATTCAATCTTAATTCGATTACTTTCAGGTCATGATTTCAACTGTTTATATACATAATTTGTCTAATAAGTTCCCAGACTGAGTCCATTTTGCATGCATAATTTAGCAGTGGAACACATTTCAACCTTATGTATTAGCTGATTTAATAAATTTGCCAAATGAAGACACTTATTATTTCTCATGCTTACATTCACGTAAGAATATGTTTTATGACGTTTGTACTAAACAATAAGTCTGATAAATAAAAGAACTGAATTTCTGTTACAGACAATATAAATGCCATCTGCTGGGCATTAATATTTTTTGATAGCCTTATGTTTGAACTACTAACTGTTAAAATTTCAAAGAAATTAGATGATGCATTTAAAAGTTATTGATATTTTAATGACAATATTTTGGTGGGTATTGTTATGAAAACATGATGGAGCAAAAGAGCAAATACTTAAAATGCTGAGGGGAAGTCCAAGACAACACTTGATGTCTTATATATAAGTATTTCAGTGATATAGATGTTTTAAAGATGGCGGAGAGGAATTAAACAATAAAAAATGACCACATTGTCAGAAGTCAGTGAACACTGATAAACTTATCATTATCGATTCAAATGTGACATTGCAAATGATGGCAGAGGAATTTGGCATTGGTAAAGATCTGATTTGCGAAGTTTTAAGTAAAAAAATTGGCCAAATAGAAGATTTGTGCTCAATTTGCATCACCCTCATTAACTATCGATCAAGAAAGAGCTTGCTTCGTACACTGCAATGATATCATTAAAATGCTTTGGAGGAACAAAAAATTCTTGGATTTGATAGTAACTGATGATGAGACATGATATTTCCAGTATGATCCATCAACTAAGCAGCAGAATGCAGAGTGAAAGTTGCCTAAGTAACTGAGACTGAAAAAACTTTCAAGTCATGAATCAAGATAATGCTCATTTGTTTTTATGATTTCAAAGGAGTTATTCATCAGGAATTTGTTCCAGAGGTACAAAAGGCAACTGGCAAATTTTATTTAGGTTTTTAATGCTTGTGAAAAAGAATTGTATAAACAAAACCTGAATACAAAGAGCCTGGAAACTGCCACTTGCATAACAATGCACTGATGCACAAACCTTTTGCCATCAGCAAAAGGCTTGTGTGTCAGTTTTTGGGCTCGAAAACAAGTGTGCATTCTTGATCATCCACCTTATTCTGCAGATTTGGCACCATGCAATTATTTTATATTTCCAAAACTAAAAATTCCAGTGAAAAGGACAAGATATGATGATAGTGAAGTAATCAAAGTTGTCATGACAAGGATTCAAAATCACTTGACAAAATTCCAAAAAATGTTCTGCTCATTACTTGACCACTTTTGTACCTGTTCAACATTATTGGAGAACAGTCTTAGTGATCACAGATATATTTTTTCCAGTATCAACATGACTCCACCAAGCAGGAGCAAAAGCACACTTGGTTTACAAAAATTTACGAATTGGGAGATTTACAAAAACAGAATTAGTATCAACTGACTTAAGTTTGTTTCTATTACCAGGCAACCAGTGAATATTGATAATTTAGTGCAGGGATGAGCAACCTTTTTTTTTGTAGGGGGCTGTAAAGAAAAATTTATGGTGGGCCACGGGTAAAACAAAAACAATTGATAATAATAGTATTTATTTAAAAAAGAGAAGGTACATAAAAACAATTGATGATGATAGTATTTATTTAAAAAAGAGAAGGTACAGTACAATTGATAATAATAGTATTTATTTAAAAAAGAGAAGATACAGATATAAACCTTTTTTTGTAGGGGGCCGTATAGAAATATTTATGGTGGGCCACGAGCCAAAACAAAAACAGGGGCTGTATAGAAAAATTTATGGTGGGCCACAGGCCAAAACAAAAACAACAATGTAGTATTTATTTAAAAAAGAGAAGGTATAGATATGTAAGTATACATAGCGTTGATTTAAAAAAGAGAAGGTACAGATATGTAAGTATACATAGCATTGGTATAACCAGAGATATAATACGGGCCACATTATTTTATTATATGAGCAGGGTTGCAGAGTCGGATAGTAAATGATCCGACTCCCGACTCCACCTTTTAAAAAAATCCAACTCTGACTCCCTAAAATTTGTAAGATCTGATTCCAACTCCTGCATAGTTAACTTTAATATTTTATTATTGCAAGTGAGTCTTCTGGCTACTTTATATTAATTTTATAGCACTTTGGCCCATACTTTCTTACAATTTTTAAGAGATATTATCCAAAATTTGGGCTGTATATAGGTTGTTACAATTTACAATATCAACAACTGAGATAACAATTAGCAACTTTAATACACTGAAAAGAGAAATGCATGTCCTT